>JAOTNS010001321.1:0-91099 GCA_028476615.1 Culter alburnus | reverse complement strand
CCTCAAAAGGACACAGCCTCCCCCCACCACACAAAAAACTCTCCTTCCCCCTGACTGAAAGTTATTCAACATGTTTAATGTAACTTGTGTATTTATTGTTTTTCCCTTTTCATGTTTGGTATCATTTAAAAGTCTCAGTGCGGTTGGTAAAATGGTCTCAATTTCACAGCAGTCACTAGAATTATGAAGAAGATGGAAAACTAAGGAAAATTCTGTCCTCTTTTTGGGTGGTGTCTCTTCTCCTCTCCCCCAAAACAGGTGTTGGTGTAATAAACATTTACGATCCTTTTGTTCTGGTTCTGGTATAAAGGTAAAGAGCAAAGCAGTCATGTGGGATCTTCTGCAGTCTGAGGACATTCACCCATCCCTGTGTATATATGCATTTCTTTGAGTAATCGATGTTATGCATTTATTATTTCTGAATTGGCTTCTAATTGTCTAATTGTAATGTAATTGGCATGATCCATTTTTACTTGACAAATAAAATGTTATATTTGATTTACTCTGGATTCTTCTGAAATCATTATGACCGGTAGATTATTGGAGTCCGTTATTTCCGTAAATCTGCATCAGGGCAGGTCAAACTAGAGAGCCCCATGAAAGGAGCATGTTGCACATCATGGGACTTTTTGAGTTTGTCTGTTATTGACTTAGCAAGTTGCAGTATCGTGACTAAGAAAACTGTATTTTTGTATGAACAAGCATGTGGCGGTTCGACTCAAATGCATTAGTAAACTCTGCACCCTCTGACTAAGAATCATAAACTGGCGAATTTATGTCCGTGAGAACGCAGTCGGCCGATGCGAAATTCTCTAAGCGATAATGGGTCCGTAATGAAAGAATAATTGAAAATAAGAGATACCCAGAATAATCAAATATCTAAATTAATACATAACAAATGATTAATTTCTAATTGGAGACACAACCCTTAGAATAAGAATCATTTGAAATTGGAGTCAGATTAAACGAGTGAAGTTCACAGAGACGCTGAAAAGGCATACGCGCGTTAACCTTCGCCCGGGGGCATCGGAGTCCGTTTTTGGGCCGATGCAGGGTTCCTTACACTGCATTAAAGTATATACAGCATTTTTCCTGTGGTATCAAAAATGGTACTGTAGTTAGAAATTTCAGTATTGTGACACCACTACTGTATATCTGGTTCACTTTATCTGACTACACTTAAAATCAATTCAAGTGTTTGTGCTGATTAGTGCTTTTATATTAAGTGTACTTAAGTACAGTTGGGAAAATGTAGGTGATAGATTTTATGTTGGTCTCAGCATTGAAGGAAAGTGGACAGAGGGTCCTTTGTTGAAGCTGTATCCTATGTTTAACATATGTTTTTTTTTTTTTTTTTTTTTTTTTTTTTTATGTACCAGAACCATTTCCATATAAGGAACAAGGCTCTACTAGGATTGAATGGGAGACAGGGAATGGTCCCTGGTTTTTGTATTACAAGCATAGGAGAAGGTCTTTGGGTTACCAAGGAACTCCTGGATACCTGACCGGGAGATGACCATATTTAGACTTGTTTTTCTATATGTATCACATTCCTATACCATGAGCTATATGATGTATTCTCTCTCTCATTGGCTGAACCTATACTACACCCCTTGTACTCTTTCTCTCTCTTCTGCTAAATAAACTGAGACTATATTCTCCCTCAGCGCTGAGTAATTGTTTATTCAATTGCCAATTAAAGAGGACTGGGATGAGGCATTTAGGAGCCGTAATCTAACAGTAGGACTGTACTGTACTTTAAATGTAGACTTGAATGTAGAGTAAATGTGCAAATATGTTTTCACAGTTAACGTTACATTTAACATAAGAAATAAACAAGGTTATCTAATAGTTGTTAACAATATAAAGTGACACAGTTTAACCATACATATTTTACCTGTTTATATGGTCTGGTGTCCTGTCGTCGCCGGCATTGAAGCATGTCAAAACCTAATAGAAAGTCCCAAAACTTGTCTGCATCCATTTCACTCACAAACGTCAACTGTCATCTGTCTGTCTCACAGCTACTGGGACATGTAACGACGCTCGGCTCATTGTTGCTCAAGTCTGAAATTGGGCTATTTTTACACTTGTGCTGTGATTACGCTTCTTTTGGGATGGTTTTGTTGTGCAGACCTGCTAACCCTGCACCTCAGTTTGACCTTCTTCCACTCCAAAGGCCCACCCCTTTCGGCTAGTCCTTAAATTGAGACACAGCTTACATGAAGCGTCATTCTGATTATAGTTACCAGAGAAGGAAGATGAACTTTTGGGTACACACTGTACAACTGTTTGTGTTTAAAAGGTTTCTTTCTACATCTTAGCTATTGTCTGAAGGGCACAAGGTACCGTTTTAATTTTATGTTGTGTGGTAAACTTTGAAGGACTTTGAAGTGTTTATTTTATCAATCTCTTTCATTTGATAATGTTGCTAATGTATTGCCTCGTCAGTGTTTCTCTTGATTTGCACTCCAGATAGATTGTTTACAGTAAATCAGCACTTTTATTTTCTCTCTAGATTCAGTTTAAAGAAGTTTGTTACTGTCAGTGTTAAAATAATTCATATTATTCAGGCTTATTACAGTACAGTAAAGCAAGGTTATTACTAACGTGATTTATTGTCACACTATTTATGGCGTAAGCTAATTAATTGCAAAAGTGTATTCATTAATGTATAGGTTTATGGACATTTGTATACAATTTGCAGGCAGATGTCTAATATTTGTTGGTTTGTTTTTATTCAGCTCTTAAGGTGTTTTTGGAAATTCAATTCTTTATAAACATCAGTTCCTAAGAGTAAATTGCATCTGTTCAGCGGGGAATGCTACAAAAATAGCAGCATGACCATAAGTGAAGTTCCTAATTGTAATTTAGGGAGGAGCGAGCCCATCTAATCTCAATATCCACACAATCTCCATTTATGTCGAGGGGGGCGAAATCCTCCCTATTTCTCTAAAAGTCAATAATGACCTCCTTGGTTTTTGTGGTGTTTAACTGAAGATGATTTGCTGTGCACCAATCTGGTAAATGCCGCACCTCTTCCCCTCCTGAAATGAGTCTGACTACTGTTGTATCATCCGCAAACTTTATAATTTTGTAGGTTGGAACACAGTCGTAGGTATAGAGAGCATACAGGAGCGGACTCAGCACACAGCCCTGGGGTGATCCAGTGCTGAGTGTGAGAGAGGAGGATACGTGAGAGCCAGATTTTACAGTTTGTGGTCTGTTGGTTAAGAAGTCCTTTATCCAGATCCAGATCCAGTAATTTATTGATCAGAATATCAGGAATGATAGTGTTAAAGGCTGAGCTATAATCTATGAAAAGCAGCCTTGCATAGTTTCCTGCATGCTCTAAGTCAGAGGTCACTAACAGGCGGACCGCGGTCCGGGTCCGGACCCAGAAGCCGTCCCGTACGGACCCGAACCAAAACAGAAGGTTATGATTTAAAACCTGATGGGGCGCTATTTTACCGGCGCAGCTTTTGTAGTCTTTACGGTAAAGGTTTATGATGATGAAACGCACAGACCAATTGCATGCGAGTTAAGCTATCCCACGTGATACTACTCACCCAATCAAGTCCGCGCATCCCAGGCGGTAATCTTTGACTCTATAGTGCAGACAGTTGCGAGAATTAGAGGCAAGTTACACATGAAAAGACGGTAGAAAGAAAAAGAAAGATAGCGATACATGTACAAAACAAAGGGGGAGAAACAGAAGAGTCACAGAGACGGAGAAAAGGAGAGAAACAGGCGAGTGAGATGGAGATAGGTAGAGAAACAGTAAAGTTGGCCGCATTTTCACAGATTCAAATTTTCCGGATAAATAACTCGTGAGATAAACAATGTTACTACACAAATAACACATCTTTTTAACGTAGACAAGCAGCTACAACTTAATTTTCCTCAAAACAAGCTTTCCTCCGCAGTGGACAAAACGGACGGCTGAGAGACAGATCCGAAGGGACTGTCTGCAAAGTGCAAAACCTGAAAAGCGTTACTACAAAAACAGTCAATAACTTCAGTGTTACACACTGCATTGTCACCAAATTCAGTTCACACATCACTGCTGGTTATACTACAACTCTTTATTTTGGAAAAATATATTTTTGAATAATTTTTTTATAATGAAAAATATTCAATAACTTCACTAAGAAATTATGAACTTCATTGTAATACACTGTACTGTCACCAAATTCAGATCACACATCACTGATGTCTTGATAGTAGATACTACAACACTTATTTTGGAAAAATGTCAATAGTGCAGTGTATTACGGTGAAGTTATTCATTATTTTTCATAATAAAAAATACAAAAAAATAAATGCAAAAATAAATTTTTTCCAAAATAAGTGTTATAGTATAACCAGCAGTGGAGTGTGAAATAATTGAAAAGAGGTGTTATTTGTGTAATTTGGCTCACAAGTTATTGATCCGGGAAATTCAAATCTCTGAATATGTGGCCAACTTTACTCATTGTCAACTTTACTCATAGTCAGAACATGCACAATTTTTTGTTTATTTATTTTCTCTTATTTTGAAATGTAGCTCTATTTTATTTAGCTAATGAGAGAACATATCTACAGTTACATATATGTTCAGTTCTATTTTACGTGACAATAAATATTGTCAAAACGTTTTTGAATTGTACTGAATTCATTTGATTTGACAGTCAGGAATCAATTACATGCAGATATACAACTACTAGGCTACTTATAATGTATATAATTTATATCACACTAACTAGTTAGACATTATGATCTTCTGGACCTTTGCTTCAATAAATTTTCTCTAACTGGACCTCTTTAAATTTTAGTTGAATACCCCTGCTCTAAGTGATTAAGTGCAGTGTGGAGGGCAATGACGATGGCATCCTCAGTACAGCAGTTGTTTAACTGCAGTTAAAATACAGATACTTGTAGAATAAGTATAAAAAATAATATAATAATTTAAAAAACCATTGCAGATTTTTTTCATGTTTGTAAAATCATCACAAAATGTTCTGTTTTTAAATTGTGTTTATATTTGGCATTTATAGTCAACTACCAACAATAGTATAACAACCTTGTGTAACTGCAGTATTGGCACCAATAGGGTTAAAATGATCACATATCCTGAAGGTGGATAAAAGCACATGCACAAGATGTTTGAGCAAGTGTATCATGTAGTCACACACAGACATCAAGAGTCTGGATATGAATCACAACAACGATGACAATCCAAATGTATTAACAAAATGTTGATTAGTGATTTTGGAGGCAATCCAGACAGGTCACGATGATTATATTTATTAATATATATATAATATATATATATATACACACACACATATATATATATATATATATATATATATATACACACAAACTATTACATTGTTGCAGAGAAAATCTACCTTAGGAAGTGAAGGATCAAGAGCCCAACTAAAGCAAACACTGATCTCCATGATGGTGATATCATATTTTGACCAATAAAACATCAACATCTAAACCTCTGTTAATACTCAACAATAACTTCTGTAGATGCATGACAGAAATAAAGTCAATCTGGTTAGTAATAAGTAATAAATAGTGTTCGTCATTAATGCTTAATCATCCTTTAATTAATCACTTAATTATCTCATTAACTTTAACACAGCATCAATGTTATTTTAACACTGTATAATGGGACAATATGCACACTGAGCAGAGTTGATTTAACACTGGGGATTTTAGGGTTAGAGATAAACTCTGCAGGAAATTGGATCTCGACTCGATTAGACACAGAAAGAGATCAGTGAATCAGACAAGTCCAAGATGATTATGGCATCATCACAACAACGAAAAACACCAACAACTTCTTGTTTTTTCTTGCCATAACAAATCTGCATTATTAAACAAAACTAAACGTGGTAACTGACATTGATATTTAAATATGACAGAGTCATAACTCATAAGATGTGGGAAACACAGTTGAAAATGGACTTTGCTTTTCCTTTTGAAATTTGGCAGTCATTGTGCGTTCATGTAAATGAAAATGCAAACTCTAATTTTCAATTTCCAATTGTGTTTGGATTATGTCACATTTTATGTGTCCACAAATTGAAGGCGCTCAAATTCTGTTTGAATAAAGTCTGGAATATCATTCCATACATTTCACTCTGAAATGTGTCACAATATGGAATTGAAGTCGATCGCAACTTCTGTTTCAATGTCGACTTTAGTCACTGGAGCTTCAGCTTTTGCTGGTCAAACATAATCAAAGTCACTTTCAAGGAAAGTCAGTTTATTTGCAACACTTTCAGGCAGCTTTTTTCACTCATGCAAGACCAACTCATTTCTGTTTGGATGGTGAAATACACTGAAAAACTGCTGGTCAAATTCACATTTTAATAACATATTTCAAATCAATAAAAAAAGCAATCAAATCCAGAACCATAAATGTTGTTTCTGATGCTCAAATAGCATTAAAGTGTTTATTTTAGGTTTGTCCAGCCACTGCACCTCTCAGAACTGTTTCTATGGATATCGGAGCTTCTAAAAGCAGCTGCAGTGACACGAAGACTCAAGCTTTTCTCTGACAGGACTGATTTCCTCTTCCTCCTGGTGTGACGTCTCTCAGCGCGTCTCTCCGTTGCTTATGAAGGTCACGTGATCACAGTGTGATGCTGCTGTCAAATATTCACGCGTTTGGTTTTCACACTTACTGTGCTAAAGAGGAAACTGTGTTTGTGACCATGTTTAAGGACATGATGCATTCAAGAACAAGGCCGCAAAATAAAATAATAAAAACTTTTAGACATTTAGATGAATCAATTCTGCTTCATCATCGTGTTTTAAGTTCATTGTTTAACTTCTATTGCTATCAATCAATCAGTGAATTGGAGGTTTATCAAATGTACAGTTGGTGATGCTGGTGATTAAATGTTTTTTACATCACTGTCACTGCAATAACTTCCAGTGTTTTACAATCCCGCAATCAGTTCCCATTCCAGGATAGTTGGTCTGTATATGCAAATTAATGTATAGTCATTCAAGCTGCTATTTTTTCTCACACAAGATCAGGTTCCTCGTCATCACTGTCTGTATAATTGAATATATATATTCCCAAGTTTGAAAACATTATTACATGAGCATCTTTATGGATTGATGTAAAGTTTCTCTCAGTTTAACCTTTTTGTCTTTAGTTTGATGTCATCAGATAAAACTCTTATTCTGTTGTCAGCACTATAGTTGAGGTGTCAAAAACTCAAATTAAAATATAATGTGTTAATCACATGTCATTCAGTGTGAAAACGGCAATACTGGTTCCATCCTGATCATTTGTAGTGCTGTCTCTGGTCATGAATGTTGGTGAAACGGGTAAGAGCTTGATTTTATAACAATTCTGTCAAATATCTTAAGTGTGGGAGATTTATGGGAGATTGGTTGGGGCTAGTTGTCACAGGGCTGTGTCTCAGTAACTATATAGTTTAAAATCAAAAGACCAATAGCACAAAAAAATGTGTTTTCTCTAGCAGTATTTGGTGTTATTGACAAACACCTCGATAAAAATCCACTTTAATCTTTTACACAATAGATAACTGTATAATGAAGGCTGCTGTCAATCAAAACGGGGCGGGGAAAGATGTTGGACAGTTTTGATCTCGTAGTGCAAAAATGACTGTTGCTGTCATTTTCATTGATAAAGTATTTTATTGATTTCTGTGTGCAATAAGCAAAGAATTGGAGCTTATTTCTCTTTTGGTTTATTCTCTGTTCAGTCAAAAAATGGATGGTGTCAATTTTCAAGAAAGAGGAAGATCAGGTCACTGATGATAAATTAGTTGAAATACACACTAGTAAATGTTTCATGCACAGCTATAGTCAAGATACAGTGGGCTTATGTGTAGTTGAGCTAGTGTCTTTATCTGTGTCCAAATATGACACATATAGTATTATGTGTGATTATTTTAAAATATAAAAAGTAGCCACTGCACATTTGTTGTAGGTGTTGCTCTGATGTCAGTCAGAATGGCTCCTCCTCTTCCTCTGATCTTTCTGCTCTTGATTCACAGTTAGTCAATGCAACATTCAAGAGAAATTAAATACTGTATTTTTTTATGCACATGCTGCTGCTTATTTGTTCAGGATGAATTCTGTGTTTCAGGGGTTTCTAGTGCTGATTGGGGTGTGAGTTACAGTCCTTCACACATCTGTGCACTAAAGGACTCATCAGTGATAATGAACTGCACTTATACATACCCTACTGAACATCAGATAAAGAAAGTGTTTTGGACCAAAGGCCCATTAGAAGAGGGTGTAGATCCTCCAGATCTGTCTAAGGACCCTGAATACAGTCAGAGGCTTCAGTATCTGGGAGATGAACAGCAGAACTGCACCATCAGACTGAGTCATGTGACACTGAAGGATTCACACATGTACTATTTCAGATTCACCACTGATAAGACAAATGGATTGGTAATCCAGGAGTGACTCTTACTGTCACAGGTGACTTTGGTGAGGTTTCTCGCTTCTTCTGTGCATTATGTTGAATAATAATCAGTGTATGACAGCAGCACTAGATATAATGTGTGTGTTCCCATTCAGTCGGTCACGTTCGACGTACGTCGGACAGACCGACGAATAGGAATCTCGCTAGAGAGGCCAATCTACTTCGAGTGTAACTACAACGAGCCAATGCACATTGGCATGCAAACATATGCATCAGCTGCTCGTCTCGCAGCGCGGGTATATAATGAGAGCAGCGTTGCATCAGCTTTTGCTTCGGAGCCAAACTTTCTGTTTCAAACAGTGGTTTTCTACGAGGTGTGACGACTACGTGTCAAGAAAGCTTTTTTTGGTTGATCTCTCTTTCTGTTTGGTGCAGGCGGACAGCACTGCAGTGGCACCGATCTCTTTTGCTTTCACTTTCGGTTTTGTTTTGCCTTTTGAAAAGAGCAAGCCAGTATAAAAGCCGTTCTCACGGCTGGTGAACGGTGTGCTTTGAGCGCTCAAAAGCTGTTCTCACAGCTGGTAAGAGGGCGGCTACTAAGAGAGAGAGAGAGCACACGGCAGGCTGCACTATTCCCTGTCTGTGTTGCAGCGGTCATTCCCCTGCGTGCTTTGGCACCTGAAAAGAGCAGTCCTAAAAGAGCTTACACAAGTAGATTCACGTCTTTTTAAAGATGTCGTTCTACTTGTGTGTTTCTGGATGCGGTCGTTATCTGTCGCGGGATGGTCACAAGCACTGTATCACGTGCCTGGGCTTAAAGCACGCTGAGGCAGCGTTTGTGGATGAGTCATGTACCCATTGTGGGAAGATGACCATCGCGGAGTTGCGATCTAGACTCCAGCTCCTGCAAAGGGGCAGAGTCCCAGTTCCGTTGCCTCGATCCAATCCTCCTCAGAGGGTTGCTTCGGGCAGCGGTCCTGGTGATCTGAGGATCACGGTGAGCGCGCTTCCTTCGGAGAACCAACCCCCTAGGAACCCTCATCCCTCCTGCACTCTGCAGCCACTAGAGCTGCCGGGGGAATGCGGTGGACCACCCCAGAGGTGTGTACCATCCGTATCCTTTGGGGCTCCCCAGGATGACAGGATGTCGATCGCTGCATCGGAGGGTGAGCCTGAAACTTCTGGGGATGATGATTCGGCGCAGCTGCCTCCTTCTGTGACAACTGTGCCCGATTCGGACCCGGAAATGATGGCTATGCTTTCCCGGGCCGCCAACAGGGTCAGGCTCGTGTGGAATCCTCCACCATGTCCCGAACCCTCGAGGCTGGACGATTGGTATCTCGGGGTGGCCATGGCTGGTTCTCAGCCCCCCACCCCAGTGCCCTTCTTCCCGGAAGTGCATGAAGAACTCACTGGCTCGTGGACGGCACCTTTTACTGCCAGAAACCGAGTCGGTGGGTCCTCCTCCCTCACACCCTTGGCGGCGGAGCGGCTAAGGGATACACGCGCATACCCCCTGTGGAACGGGCCGTTGCTATGCAACTGTGCCCTAACTCCACCTGGCGGGGGGAGACGTCTCTCCCTTCCCGGGCCTGTAAGTACTCGTCGGATCTTACCGGCAAGGCTTATCAGGCCTGTGGGGAAGCCACCTCTGCACGCTATGGCGTTGCTGCAGGTCCATCAGGCCAAGGCACTGAAGGACCTGCACGAGGGTGGTCATTCTTCAGGAACTTCGTGCTGTGACGGACCTCGCGCTTCGTGCGACGAAGGTCACGGCGCGGTCAGTGGGTCGTGCGATGTCCACTCTGGTGGTCCAGGAACGCCATCTCTGGCTGTGTCTCGCGGACATGAGGGATACCGACAAAGTCAGGTTCCTTAATTCCCCCGTGTCCCAGACCGGCCTCTTCGGCGACGCTGTCGAGAACTTTGCCCAGCAGTTCTCGGCTGTCCAGAAGCAGTCTGAGGCCATATCCCACATCCTGCCGAGGCGGTCAGGTGCTGCACCCCCACCGCCCGCAGCACCTCAGGCTGCTCGTCGCCAAGAGCCGGTCGTGGTCGGGGTGCCCAGCCCGTCCAGGCCCCCGCCAAGAAGGGCGGCAAAGTCAAGAACAAGAGGCCCTAGGACGGGCGACCCGGAGATGGAGTGGACTGCTCTTTGGGAGGTGGTGACTGCACCGCTCCCTCCCCCGGAGGAGGGCCGGGTGGAGAATCCTTTGTTTATGTCTGTTTGTGTTCCGCCGCTGGCCCAACAGCCAGCGGTACCCAAATTTTCAATGAAAGAGCAGTTTCCTTCATCTCCGGGTCCGAAGAGGGCTCGGAGAGCAGTGGGAGGGCAAGCACCTCACCACTCTCATCCCCCTCTTCCTTCGCCAGCGGACAGCAGCGAGCAGCGGGTAACCAAAGTCTTGACTGCTCCCTCTGTCCAGCCGTGGAACCAGGTAAGTGTTGCTCAGCACACTGTGACGCTGCTTCGGGCCGCCTTGCAAAGAGAGCCCCCCGACCCACGTCCCTGCGTTCCACCTCGCTGCCCCACTGCGGGTACGCCGGTGGTCCCTTTGGTCCCGCTTGTACGGTCTCTGCGAGCCTGGTTAGCGCTCCCCAGTCCGTCTCGCTGGCTCATTCGGACCATCAGGCTCGGCTATGCGATTCAGTTCGCCCGGCGTCCCCCCAAGTTCAGGGGCGTCCTCTTCACTACTGTGAAAGATGTCGATGCCCCTGTCTTGCGTGCGGAGGTCGCAGTCCTACTGGTGAAGGATGCGATAGAGCCGGTCCCTCCAGCCGATATGAAGTCAGGGTTTTACAGTCCCTACTTCATTGTACCCAAGAAGAGCAGTGGGTTACGACCTATCCTGGATCTGCGAGTCTTGAATCGGAGCCTTCACAAGCTACCATTCAAGATGCTCACGCAGAGACGCATTTTCAAATGCATCCGTCCCCGGGATTGGTTTGCAGCGATCAACCTGAAGGACGCGTACTTTCATGTCTCGATTCTGCCGCGACACAGGCCATTCCTGCGATTTGCGTTCGAAGGTCGAGCATATCAGTACAGAGTCCTACCCTTCGGGCTGGCCCTGTCTCCCCGCGTCTTCACGAAAGTCGTGGAGGGAGCCCTTGTTCCCATGAGAGAACAGGGTGTTCGCATTCTCAACTATCTCGACGACTGGCTCATTCTAGCACAGTCTCGGGATCAGTTGTGCGAACACAGGGATTTGGTGCTCAGACACCTCAGTCAGTTGGGACTTCAGGTCAACTGGGAAAAGAGCAAACTTGCCCCGGTGCAGAGGATCTCTTTTCTCGGTATGGAGTTGGATTCGGTCGAACAGATAGCACGCCTCACAGAGGAACGTGCTCAGTCGGTGTTGAACTGCCTGAATACATTCAACGGCAGGACAGTGGTCCCACTGAAATATTTTCAGAGGCTCCTGGGGCATATGGCGGCCGCAGCGGCTGTAATACCGCTCGGTCTGCTTCATATGAGACCGCTTCAGCACTGGCTTCACGGCCGAGTCCCGAGATGGGCGTGGCAACGCGGCACGTTCCGGGTGGCAATCACTCAGGAGTGTCGCCAAGCCTTCAGCCCGTGGTCGGATCCCTTGTTTCTTCGGACAGGAGTGCCCGTAGAACAGGTGTCCCGGCATGCTGTGGTTTTCACGGATGCCTCGACCACCGGCTGGGGTGCCACGTACAACGGGCTTGCAGTTTCAGGGGTTTGGACGGGACCCCATCTGCAGTGGCACATCAACTGCCTCGAGTTGCTGGCAGTACGCCTTGCTCTGAGCCGCCTCAAAGGGCCGCTACGGGGCAAGCATGTACTGGTCCGTACGGACAACACTGCGACCGTTGCGTACATCAACGGTCAAGGTGGTCTACGCTCCCGTCGCATGTCGCAACTCGCCTGCCATCTCCTCCTGTGGAGTCGGAAGCATCTGAGGTCGCTTTGCGCTATTCATGTTCCCGGTGTGCTCAACCGTGCGGCCGACGAGCTTTCACGAGCTGCGCTGCCGGGAGAGTGGCGACTCCACCCCCAGGTGGTCCGGCTGATCTGGAGAGAGTTCGGAGAGGCTCAGGTAGACCTGTTGCTTCACCAGAAACCTCTCACTGCCAGTTGTTTACTCTCTGACGAGGAACACTAGGACAGACGCCATGGCACACAGCTGGCCCGGGGCTGCGCAAACCAGCAACAAAAACAAAATTTGCGCAGGGCCCCGGGGCGCTGTGTGCCAGGGACCAGTCTGTCCCGAGGTTCCTTCGGTCAGAGAGTAAAACAACTGGCAGTGAGAGGTTTCTGGTGAAGCAAACAGGTCTACCTGAGCCTCTCCGAACTCTCTCCAGATCAGCCGGACCACCTGGGGGTGGAGTCGCCACTCTCCCGGCAGCGCAGCTCGTGAAAGCTCGTCGGTCCACGGTGAGCACACGGGAACATGAATAGCGCAAAGCGACCTCAGATGCTTCCGACTCCACAGGAGGAGATGGCAGGCGAGTTGCGACATGCGACGGGAGCATAGACCACCTTGACCGTTGATGTACGCAACAGTGTTGTCCGTACGGACCAGTACATGCTTGCCCCGTAGCGGCCCTTTGAGGCGGCTCAGAGCAAGGCGTACTGCCAGCAACTCGAGGCAGTTGATGTGCCACTGCAGATGGGGTCCCGTCCAAACCCCTGAAACTGCAAGCCCGTTGTACGTGGCACCCCAGCCGGTGGTCGAGGCATCCGTGAAAACCACAGCATGCCGGGACACCTGTTCTACGGGCACTCCTGTCCGAAGAAACAAGGGATCCGACCACGGGCTGAAGGCTTGGCGACACTCCTGAGTGATTGCCACCCGGAACGTGCCGCGTTGCCACGCCCATCTCGGGACTCGGCCGTGAAGCCAGTGCTGAAGCGGTCTCATATGAAGCAGACCGAGCGGTATTACAGCCGCTGCGGCCGCCATATGCCCCAGGAGCCTCTGAAAATATTTCAGTGGGACCGCTGTCCTGCCGTTGAATGTATTCAGGCAGTTCAACACCGACTGAGCACGTTCCTCTGTGAGGCGTGCTATCTGTTCGACCGAATCCAACTCCATACCGAGAAAAGAGATCCTCTGCACCGGGGCAAGTTTGCTCTTTTCCCAGTTGACCTGAAGTCCCAACTGACTGAGGTGTCTGAGCCCAAATCCCTGTGTTCGCACAAATGATCCCGAGACTGTGCTAGAATGAGCCAGTCGTCGAGATAGTTGAGAATGCGAACACCCTGTCTCTCATGGGAACAAGGGCTCCCTCCACGACTTTCGTGAAGACGCGGGGAGACAGGGCCAGCCCGAAGGGTAGGACTCTGTACTGATATGCTCGACCTTCGAACGCAAATCGCAGGAATGGCCTGTGTCGCGGCAGAATCGAGACATGAAAGTACGCGTCCTTCAGGTTGATCGCTGCAAACCAATCCCGGGGGACGGATGCATTTGAAAAATGCGTCTCTGCGTGAGCATCTTGAATGGTAGCTTGTGAAGGCTCGATTCAAGACTCGCAGATCCAGGATAGGTCGTAACCACTGCTCTTCTTGGGTACAATGAAGTAGGGACTGTAAAACCCTGACTTCATATCGGCTGGAGGGACCGGCTCTATCGCATCCTTCACCAGTAGGACTGCGACCTCCGCACGCAAGACAGGGGCATCGACATCTTTCACAGTAGTGAAGAGGACGCCCCTGAACTTGGGGGGACGCGGGCGAACTGAATCGCATAGCCGAGCCTGATGGTCCGAATGAGCCAGCGAGACGGACTGGGGAGCGCTAACCAGGCTCGCAGAGACCGTACAAGCGGGACCAAAGGGACCACCGGCGTACCCGCAGTGGGGCAGCGAGGTGGAACGCAGGGAGTGGGTCGGGGGGGCTCTCTTTGCAAGGCGGCCCGAAGCAGCGTCACAGTGTGCTGAGCAACACTTACCTGGTTCCACGGCTGGACAGAGGGAGCAGTCAAGACTTTGGTTACCCGCTGCTCGCTGCTGTCCGCTGGCGAAGGAAGAGGGGATGAGAGTGGTGAGGTGCTTGCCCTCCCACTGCTCTCCGAGCCCTCTTCGGACCCGGAGATGAAGGAAACTGCTCTTTCATTGAAAATTTGGGTACCGCTGGCTGTTGGGCCAGCGGCGGAACACAAACAGACATAAACAAAGGATTCTCCACCCGGCCCTCCTCCGGGGGAGGGAGCGGTGCAGTCACCACCTCCAAAGAGCAGTCCACTCCATCTCCGGGTCGCCCGTCCTAGGGCCTCTTGTTCTTGACTTTGCCGCCTTCTTGGCGGGGGCCTGGACGGGCTGGGCACCCCGACCACGACCGGCTCTTGGCGACGAGCAGCCTGAGGTGCTGCGGGCGGTGGGGGTGCAGCCTGACCGCCTCGGCAGGATGTGGGATATGGCCTCAGACTGCTTCTGGACAGCCGAGAACTGCTGGGCAAAGTTCTCGACAGCGTCGCCGAAGAGGCCGGTCTGGGACACGGGGGAATTAAGGAACCTGACTTTGTCGGTATCCCTCATGTCCGCGAGACACAGCCAGAGATGGCGTTCCTGGACCACCAGAGTGGACATCGCACGACCCACTGACCGCGCCGTGACCTTCGTCGCACGAAGCGCGAGGTCCGTCACAGCACGAAGTTCCTGAAGAATGACCACCCTCGTGCAGGTCCTTCAGTGCCTTGGCCTGATGGACCTGCAGCAACGCCATAGCGTGCAGGGCAGAAGTGGCTTCCCCACAGGCCTGATAAGCCTTGCCGGTAAGATCCGACGAGTACTTACAGGCCCGGGAAGGGAGAGACGTCTCCCCCCGCCAGGTGGAGTTAGGGCACAGTTGCATAGCAACGGCCCGTTCCACAGGGGGTATGCGCGTGTATCCCTTAGCCGCTCCGCCGCCAAGGGTGGTGAGGGAGGAGGACCCACCGACTCGGTTTCTGGCAGTAAAAGGTGCCGTCCATGAGCCAGTGAGTTCTTCATGCACTTCCGGGAAGAAGGGCACTGGGGTGGGGGGCTGAGAACCAGCCATGGCCACCCCGAGATACCAATCGTCCAGCCTCGAGGGTTCGGGACATGGTGGAGGATTCCACACGAGCCTGACCCTGTTGGCGGCCCGGGAAAGCATAGCCATCATTTCCGGGTCCGAATCGGGCACAGTTGTCACAGAAGGAGGCAGCTGCGCCGAATCATCATCCCCAGAAGTTTCAGGCTCACCCTCCGATGCAGCGATCGACATCCTGTCATCCTGGGGAGCCCCGAAGGATACGGATGGTACACACCTCTGGGGTGGTCCACCGCATTCCCCCGGCAGCTCTAGTGGCTGCGGAGTGCAGGAGGGATGAGGGTTCCTAGGGGGTTGGTTCTCCGAAGGAAACGCGCTCACCGTGATCCTCAGATCACCAGGACCGCTGCCCGAAGCAACCCTCTGAGGAGGATTGGATCGAGGCAACGGAACTGGGACTCTGCCCCTTTGCAGGAGCTGGAGTCTAGATCGCAACTCCGCGATGGTCATCTTCCCACAATGGGTACATGACTCATCCACAAACGCTGCCTCAGCGTGCTTTAAGCCCAGGCACGTGATACAGTGCTTGTGACCATCCCGCGGTGACAGATAACGACCGCATCCAGAAACACACAAGTAGAACGACATCTTTAAAAAGACGTGAATCTACTTGTGTAAGCTCTTTTAGGACTGCTCTTTTCAGGTGCCAAAGCACGCAGGGGAATGACCGCTGCAACACAGACAGGGAATAGTGCAGCCTGCCGTGTGCTCTCTCTCTCTTAGTAGCCGCCCTCTTACCAGCTGTGAGAACAGCTTTTGAGCGCTCAAAGCACACCGTTCACCAGCCGTGAGAACGGCTTTTATACTGGCTTGCTCTTTTCAAAAGGCAAAACAAAACCGAAAGTGAAAGCAAAAGAGATCGGTGCCACTGCAGTGCTGTCCGCCTGCACCAAACAGAAAGAGAGATCAACCAAAAAAAGCTTTCTTGACACGTAGTCGTCACACACGCTCGTAGAAAACCACTGTTTGAAACGCAACGCACCTGCTGCTCATTATATACCCGCGCTGCGAGACGAGCAGCTGATGCATATGTTTGCATGCCAATGTGCATTGGCTCGTTGTAGTTACACTCGAAGTAGATTGGCCTCTCTAGCGAGATTCCTATTCGTCGGTCTGTCCGACGTACGTCGAACGTGACCGACTGAATGGGAACACACACATTATATCTAGTGCTGCTGTCATACACTGATTATTATTCAACATAATGCACAGAAGAAGCGAGAAACCTCACCAAAGTCACCTGTGACAGTAAGAGTCACTCCTGGATTACCAATCCATTTGTCTTTTATCAGTGGTGAATCTGAAATAGTACATGTGTGAATCCTTCAGTGTCACTGAATCAGTCTGATGGTGCAGTTCTGCTGTTCATCTCCCAGATACTGAAGCCTCTGACTGTATTCAGGGTCCTTAGACAGATCTGGAGGATCTACACCCTCTTCAATGGGCCTTTGGTCCAAAACACTTTCTTTATCTGATGTTCAGTAGGGAGTATAAGTGCGTCATTATCACTGATGAGTCCTTTAGTGCACAGATGTGTGAAGGACTGTAACTCACACCCCAATCAGCACTAGAAACCCCTGAAACACAGAATTCATCTGAACAAATAAGCAGCAGCATGTGCATAAAAAAATACAGTATTTAATTTCTCTTGAATGTTGCATGACTAACTGGAATCAAGAGCAGAAAGATCAGAGGAAGAGGAGAGCATTCTGACTGACATCAGAGCAACACCTACAACAATGTGCATGGCTACTTTTTATATTTTAAAATAATCACACATAATACTATATGTGTCATATTTGGACACAGATAAAGGACACTAGCTCAACTACACATAAGCCCACTGTATCTTGACTATAGCTGTGCATGAAACATTACTAGTGTATTTCAACTAATTTATCATCAGTGACCTGATCTTCCTCTTTCTTGAAAATTGACACCATCCATTTTTTGACTGAACAGAGAATAACCAAAAGAGAAATAAGCTCCAATTCTTTGCTTATGCACACAGAAATCAATAAAATACTTTATCAATGAAAATGCAGCACAGTCATTTTGCACTACGAGATCAAAACTGTCCAACATCTTCCCGCCCCCGTTTTGATTGACAGCAGCCTTCATTATACAGTATCTATTGTGTAAAAGATTAAAGTGGATTTTTATCGAGGTGTTTGTCAATAACACCAAATACTGCTAGAGAAAACACCTTTTTTGTGCTATTGGTCTTTTGATTTTAAACTATATAGTTACTGAGACACAGCCCTGTGACAACTAGCCCCAACCAATCTCCCATAAATCTCCCACACTTAAGATATTGACAGAATTGTTATAAAATCAAGCTCTTACCCGTTTTCACCAACATTCATGACCAGAGACAGCACTACAAATGATCAGGATGGAACCAGTATTGCCGTTTCACACTGAATGACATGTGATTAACACATATATTTTAATTTGAGTTTTTGACACCTCAAATATAGTGCTGACAACAGAATAAGAGTTTATCTGATGACATCAAAACTAAAGACAAAAAGGTTTAAACTGAGAGAAACTTTACATCAATCCATAAAGATGCTCATGTAATAATGTTTTCAAACTTGGGAATATTATATTCAATTATACAGACAGTGATGACGAGGAAACTGATCTTGTGTGAGAAAAAATAGCAGCTTGAATGACTATACATTAATTTGCATATACAGACCAACTATCCTGGAATGGGAACTGATTGCGGGATTGTAAAACACTGGAAGTTATTGCAGTGACAGTGATGTAAAAAACATTTAATCACCAGCATCACCAACTGTACATTTGATAAACCTCCAATTCACTGATTGATTGATAGCAATAGAAGTTAAACAATGAACTTAAAACACGATGATGAAGCAGAATGATTCATCTAAATGTCTAAAAGTTTTATTATTTTTTGCGGCCTTGTTCTTGAATGCATCATGTCCTTAAACATGGTCACAAACACAGTTTCCTCTTTAGCACAGTAAGTGTGAAAACCAAACGCGTGAATATTTGACAGCAGCATCACACTGTGATCACGTGACCTTCATAAGCAACGGAGAGACGCTGAGAGACGTCACACCAGGGGAAGAGGAAATCAGTCCTGTCAGAGAAAAGCTTGAGTCTTCGTGTCACTGCAGCTGCTTTTAGAAGCTCCGATATCCATAGAAACAGTTCTGAGAGGTTGCAGTGGCTGGACAAACCTAAAATAAACACTTTAATGCTATTTGAGCATCAGAAACAACATTTATGGTTCTGGATTTGATTGCTTTTTTTATTGATTTGAAATATGTTATTAAAATGTGAATTTGACCAGCAGTTTTTCAGTGTATTTCACCATCCAAACAGAAATGAGTTGGTCTTGCATGAGGAAAAAGCTGCCTGAAAGTGTGCAAATAAACTGACTTCCTGAAAGTGACTTTGATTATTTGACCAGCAAAAGCTGAAGCTCCCAGTCGACATTAAGTTGCGATCGACTATTGTGACACATTTCAGAGTGAAATGTATGGAATGAATCCCGACTTTATTCAAACAGAATTGAGCGCCTTCAATTTGTGGGACACATAAAATGTGACATAATCCAAACACAATTGGAAATTGAAAATTAGAGTTTGCATTTTCATTACATGAACGCACAATGACTGCCAAATTTCAAAAGGAAAAGCAAAGTCCATTTTCAACTGTGTTTCCCACATCTTATGAGTTATGACTCTGTCATATTTAAATATCAATGTCAGTTACCACGTTTATTTTGTTTAATAATATGCAGATTTGTTATGGCAAGAAAAAACAAGAAGTTGTTGGTGTTTTTCGTTGTTGTGATGATGCCAATCACTTGGACTTGTCTGATTCACTGATCTCTTTCTGTGTCTAATCGAGTCGAGATCCAATTTCCTGCAGAGTTTATCTCTAACCCTAAAATCCCCAGTGGTTAAATCAACTCTGCTCAGTGTGCATATTGTCCATTATACAGTGTTAAAATAACTTGATGCTGTGTTAAATAATGAGATAATTAAGTGATTAATTAAAGGATGATTAAGCATTAATGACGAAAACTATTATACTATTACAACCAGATTGACTTTATTCTGTCATGCATCTACAGAAGTTATTGTTGAGTATTAACAGAGGTTAGATGTTGATGTTTATTGGTCAAAATATACACATCATGGAGATCAGTTTGCTTAGTTGGGCTCTTGATCCTTCACTTCCTAAGGGAGATTTTTCTCTGCAACAATGTAAATAGTTTGTGTGTATATATATATATATATATATATATATATATATTATGTGTGTATATATATCATATATCTCTATAATATTAATAAATATAATCATCGTGACCTGTCGGATGCCTCCAAAATCATAATCAACATTTTGTTAATACATTTGGTTGTCATCTTTTGTGATTCATATCCAGACTCTTGATGTCTGTGTGTGACACATGATACACTTGCTCAACATCTTGTGCATGTGCTTTTATCCACCTTCAGGATATGTGATCATTTTAACCCTATTGGTGCAATACTGCAGTTACACAAGGTTGTTATACTATTTTTGGTAGTTGACTATAAATGCCAAATATAACACAAATTAAAAACAGAACATTTGTGATGATTTTACAAACATGAAAAAAATCTGCAATGGTTTTTTAAATTATTATTATTATTTTTTTATACTTATTCTACAAGTATCTGTATTTTAACTGCAGTTAACAACTGCTGTACTGAGGATGCCATCGTCATTGCCCTCCCCACTACTGCACTTAATCACTTAGAGCAGGGTATTCAACTAAATTTAAAGAGGTCCAGTTAGAAAAATTTATTGAAGCAAAGGTCCAGAAGATCATAATGTCTAACTAGTTAGGTGATATAAATTATATACATTATAAGTAGCCTAGTAGTTGTATATCTGCATGTAATTGATTCCTGACTGTCAAATCAAATGAATTCAGTACAATTCAAAAACGTTTTGACAATATTATTGTCACGTAAAATAGAACTGAACCATATATGTAACTGTAGATATTTCTCATTAGCTAAATAAAAGAGCTACATTTCAAATAGAGAAAATAATAACAAAATTGTGCATGTTCTGACTATGAGTAAAGTTGACAATGAGTAAGTTGGCCACATATTCAGAGATTTGAATTTCCCGGATCATAACTTGTGAGCCAAATTACACAAATAACACCTCTTTTCAATTATTTCACACTCCACTGCTGGTTATACTATAACACTTATTTTGGAAAAAAATTATTTGCATTTTATTTTTTATTTTTATTATGAAAATAATGAATAACTTCACCGTAATACACTGCACTATTGACATTTTTCCCAAATAAGTGTTGTAGTATCTACTATCAGACATCAGTGATGTGTGATCTGAATTTGGTGACAGTACAGTGTATTACATAAGTTCATAATTTCTTAGTGAAGTTATTGAATATTTTTCATTATAAAAAAGTATTCAAAAAATATTTTTCCAAATAAAGAGTTGTAGTATACCAGCAGTGATGTGTGAACTGAATTTGGTGACAATGCAGTGTGTAACACTGAAGTTATTGACTGTTTTTGTAGTAACGCTTTTCAGGTTTTGCACTTTGCAGACAGTCCCTTCGGATCTGTCTCTCAGCCGTCCGTTTTGTCCACTGCGGAGGAAAGCTTGTTTTGAGGAAAATTAAGTTGTAGCCTGTCTACGTTAAAAAGATGTTTATTTGTGTAGTAACATGTTTATCTCACGAGTATTTATCCGGAAAATTTGAATCTGTGAAAATGCGGCCAACTTTACTGTTTCTCTACTATCTCCATCTCACTCGCCTGTTTCTCTCCTTTTTTCTCCGTCTCTGTGCTCTTTTTTCTCCCCCTTTGTTTTGTACATGTATCGCTATCTTTCTTTTTCTTTCTACCGTCTTTTCATGTGTAACTTGCCTCTAATTCTCGCATCTGTCTGCACTATAGAGTCAAAGATTACCGCCTGGATGCGCGGACTTGATTGGGTGAAGTATCACGTGGGATAGCTTAACTCGCATGCAATTGGTCTGTGCGTTTCATCATCATAAACCTTACCGTAAAGACTACAAAGCTGCGCCGGTAAAATAGCGCCCCATCAGGTTTTAAATCATAACCTTCTGTTTTGGTTCGGGTCCGTACGGGACGGCTTCTGGGTCCGACCCGGACCGCGGTCCGCCTGTTAGTGACCTCTGACTTAGAGCATGCAGGAAACTATGCAGGCTGCTTTTCATAGATTATAGCTCAGCCTTTAACACTATCATTCCTGATATTCTGATCAATAATTACTGGATCTGGATCTGGATAAAGGACTTCTTAACCAACAGACCACAAACTGTAAATCTGGCTCTCACGTATCCTCCTCTCTCACACTCAGCACTGGATCACCCCAGGGCTGTGTGCTGAGTCCGCTCCTGTATGCTCTCTATACCTACGACTGTGTTCCAACCTACAAAATTATAAAGTTTGCGGATGATACAACAGTAGTCAGACTCATTTCAGGAGGGGAAGAGGTTGCGGCATTTACCAGATTGGTGCACAGCAAATCATCTTCAGTTAAACACCACAAAAACCAAGGAGGTCATTATTGACTTTTAGAGAAATAGGGAGGATTTCGCCCCCCTCGACATAAATGGAGATTGTGTGGAGATTGAGATTAGATGGGCTCGCTCCTCCCTAAATTACAATTAGGAACTTCACTTATGGTCATGCTGCTATTTTTGTAGCATTCCCCGCTGAACAGATGCAATTTACTCTCAGGAACTGATGTTTATAAAGAATTGAATTTCCAAAAACACCTTAAGAGCTGAATAAAAACAAACAAACAAATATTAGACATCTGCCTGCAAATTGTATACAAATGTCCATAACCTATACATTAATGAATACACTTTTGCAATTAATTAGCTTACGCCATAAATAGTGTGACAATAAATCACGTTAGTAATAACCTTGCTTTACTGTACTGTAATAAGCCTGAATAATATGAATTATTTTAACACTGACAGTAACAAACTTCTTTAAACTGAATCTAGAGAGAAAATAAAAGTGCTGATTTACTGTAAACAATCTATCTGGAGTGCAAATCAAGAGAAACACTGACGAGGCAATACATTAGCAACATTATCAAATGAAAGAGATTGATAAAATAAACACTTCAAAGTCCTTCAAAGTTTACCACACAACATAAAATTAAAACGGTACCTTGTGCCCTTCAGACAAGCTAAGATGTAGAAAGAAACCTTTTAAACAAACAGTTGTACAGTGTGTACCCAAAAGTTCATCTTCCTTCTCTGGTAACTATAATCAGAATGACGCTTCATGTAAGCTGTGTCTCAATTTAAGGACTAGCCGAAAGGGGTGGGCCTTTGGAGTGGAAGAAGGTCAAACTGAGGTGCAGGGTTAGCAGGTCTGCACAACAAAACCATCCCAAAAGAAGCGTAATCACAGCACAAGTGTAAAAATAGCCCAATTTCAGACTTGAGCAACAATGAGCCGAGCGTCGTTACATGTCCCAGTAGCTGTGAGACAGACAGATGACAGTTGACGTTTGTGAGTGAAATGGATGCAGACAAGTTTTGGGACTTTCTATTAGGTTTTGACATGCTTCAATGCCGGCGACGACAGGACAGATGACCATATAAACAGGTAAAATATGTATGGTTAAACTGTGTCACTTTATATTGTTAACAACTATTAGATAACCTTGTTTATTTCTTATGTTAAATGTAACGTTAACTGTGAAAACATATTTGCACATTTACTCTACATTCAAGTCTACATTTAAAGTACAGTACAGTCCTACTGTTAGATTACGGCTCCTAAATGCCTCATCCCAGTCCTCTTAATTGGCAATTGAATAAACAATTACTCAGCGCTGAGGGAGAATATAGTCTCAGTTTATTTAGCAGAAGAGAGAGAAAGAGTACAAGGGGTGTAGTATAGGTTCAGCCAATGAGAGAGAGAATACATCATATAGCTCATGGTATAGGAATGTGATACATATAGAAAAACAAGTCTAAATATGGTCATCTCCCGGTCAGGTATCCAGGAGTTCCTTGGTAACCCAAGACCTTCTCCTATGCTTGTAATACAAAAACCAGGGACCATTCCCTGTCTCCCATTCAATCCTAGTAGAGCCTTGTTCCTTATATGGAAATGGTTCACATAAAAAAAAAAAAAAAAAAAAAAAAAAAAAACATATGTTAAAACATAGGATACAGCTTCAACAAAGGACCCTCTGTCCACTTTCCTTCAATGCTGAGACCAACATAAAATCTATCACCTACATTTTCCCAACTGTACTTAAGTACACTTAATATAAAAGCACTAATCAGCACAAACACTTGAATTGATTTTAAGTGTAGTCAGATAAAGTGAACCAGATATACAGTAGTGGTGTCACAATACTGAAATTTCTAACTACAGTACCATTTTTGATACCACAGGAAAAATGCTGTATATACTTTAATGCAGTGTAAGGAACCCTGCATCGGCCCAAAAACGGACTCCGATGCCCCCGGGCGAAGGTTAACGCGCGTATGCCTTTTCAGCGTCTCTGTGAACTTCACTCGTTTAATCTGACTCCAATTTCAAATGATTCTTATTCTAAGGGTTGTGTCTCCAATTAGAAATTAATCATTTGTTATGTATTAATTTAGATATTTGATTATTCTGGGTATCTCTTATTTTCAATTATTCTTTCATTACGGACCCATTATCGCTTAGAGAATTTCGCATCGGCCGACTGCGTTCTCACGGACATAATTCGCCAGTTATGATTCTTAGTCAGAGGGTGCAGAGTTTACTAATGCATTTGAGTCGAACCGCCACATGCTTGTTCATACAAAAATACAGTTTTTTAGTCACGATACTGCAACTTGCTAAGTCAATAACAGACAAACTCAAAAAGTCCCATGATGTGCAACATGCTCCTTTCATGGGGCTCTCTAGTTTGACCTGCCCTGATGCAGATTTACGGAAATAACGGACTCCAATAATCTACCGGTCATAATGATTTCAGAAGAATCCAGAGTAATCAAATATAACATTTTATTTGTCAAGTAAAAATGGATCATGCCAATTACATTACAATTAGACAATTAGAAGCCAATTCAGAATAATAAATGCATAACATCGATTACTCAAAGAAATGCATATATACACAGGGATGGGTGAATGTCCTCAGACTGCAGAAGATCCCACATGACTGCTTTGCTCTTTACCTTTTATACCAGAACCAGAACAAAAGGATCGTAAATGTTTATTACACCAACACCTGTTTTGGGGGAGAGGAGAAGAGACACCACCCAAAAAGAGGACAGAATTTTCCTTAGTTTTCCATCTTCTTCATAATTCTAGTGACTGCTGTGAAATTGAGACCATTTTACCAACCGCACTGAGACTTTTAAAATGATACCAAACATGAAAAGGGAAAAACAATAAATACACAAGTTACATTAAACATGTTGAATAACTTTCAGTCAGGGGGAAGGAGAGTTTGTGTGTGTGTGGTGGGGGGAGGCGTTGTCCTTTTGGAGTTGGGGCAAGGCGTTGCCCCTTGCTATTCTTTTAAGATCTTCTCTCCAGATACGCTTTATTGCTTTATTGCAGGATGCTTGATCTCAGTTTTTGTTTAGCAGGAAAATCAAGCCTTACAGCAGATATTTTCAATATTATTTATTTTTTGTCCATACATTGAAAGTCTAGACAATCAAAAATTTCTTCTGAAGAGATCACTTTATATGATGACATTTTTAAGCTTTTATTCATATATAAACATTGATCAATTACCATTACAATTATCTCATGAATATTTGCTAACACAATGTATTTGTTTGTTTTTTTTTCAGTGGGGTAATTTTGTTGCAATAACTCACACACACAGCACAAGGAAGCTTGATTTCAAAAGGTAAATTGAATTTTAAAAAGATGTAAAAAGTATTTAATAAGAACAAATAAACAAACGACTAAGAATAGCACAAATAAATTCAATTGAATAAAGACACAAATGAAATAAACTGCTTTATTTTTCAGGTAGGTCTAACAGAAGTATTCAGGTAATAAACTGAAAAAAGAAAAAGTAATTAAATTTAAAGTAACAATTAATAATCGTCATTGTTAAAATGACATACAGATTAATCAATTAAAACTACATCAGTTAATCAGTCAAGAGCAGTAAGTGATTTTCTCTTTGTGTTTTGTTGTTTGATTAACATGATCCTCAAATTACTTCAATCACGTGTCATCATGGCACTCCTGTCAATCATTCAGGGCTCCGCCTACAAAGAGATGCATAAAGGCTGTAATATTTGCTGTGTTTTCAAAACATTACAGCCTCTTGTTGTTAGGCTGATTAAGAAAGAAAAAAAGAAAGAAAGAAAGAAAGAAAAGAAAGTGAAAACATTAATAATATTTAAATAAAGTATCAAGAACATTAGTCATGATGAATGGATAATACGTTTTTTTTCTCTGTCTTGTAGGTATTCTTACTTAATGGAAGATTTTCATACACAGACGAGTTCAGTTCAGGTTTTCAATCATCAAGTTGATCAGCCTTTATGAATGAAGAGACCCAAAGTAAAAACAGGACTGTGTTATTTAAATTTCCATATACTTAATCAAAAGACATTTGATATTTTCACACTGACATTCAGGAGCGTTTAATTCTGTTTGGGTAAAAGTGCAGGAAATCCTCAGTTAAAAAATTTACCGTTACATTCCCATACACAGGTTCACTCAATTCAACATCACAAGCTTTGTGTCTGTCATGATGAGGTCTGGAATCAACCATCTGTGCCATTAAAAAATAAATAATAAATAAAAAAAAAAAAAAATAAAAATAAAAAAAGAAAATAAATAAAAAGTATATAAACAACTCAATAAATAAAGTCACAACTACATTTAAACTTTCACTTTTAGTTACAAATCCATTTACCTGATCAGTAAACTACTGATAAAAAAATAAATTGTTCTCACCTGAGACTCCTGTGTGTCATTTCTCTTTTTCATCCACCTGATTCCCCTTTAAAAACAATGATTTGACACAATTACAACCAATCTGAACTTACAGTATGTGATGTTTAATACACAATTATTATTTTGAACCAATGAGGTTTCTCTAGGACGTGACATTGCCCATTTTGAATGTGATGAAATCTGGTGTATCTTCAGGATTTACTGCAGTAAAGATGTGAGCTTCAGACTTACTCATTCAATAACTAACTGAGTAGCTGTCAGTGTGGAAAGATAGGATGGAAAATTGGAAATTGTGCTTTGGCTCACGTTCATCATGACGTCTCACTGAATTCCAACCTTCTGACTCAGTCACTCATTCACACACACTACATAGTACCACAGACACATATCTTACCAAACCAGCATCATGATGATCACTGCAGCTCCACAAACCACTCCAATGGATATGTATAATATCATCAGATGTCCTACAAAAGAGTAAAACATCTGAACAGATTCATTTTCTTCACTTTAGAAAGAGTAATGTAAGTATATGAGCTGCTCTACCTTTAACAGTCACAGTTACAGCGTCTGATCTCTGAGATCCATGTTGATTGTGAGCCTGACAGTAGAAGCGTCCACTCTGTAGTGCACTGAAACTCTGTCCAGATCCACAGCTGCTTTCATTCTCCTTAAACCAGCTGAAGTTCAGAGCAGGAGGGTTTGAATCACTGCTGCAGATCAGGTCACTGAATCTCCTGACACTATTTCACCAGATCCATTTATCAACAGAAACGTTCCTGGTGGGTCTATAATAGACAAAAGAAAGTGCATATTAATGTTTTGGGATTGTTAATCCTCTAGTTTGTTTGTTGAACCACCAATAACTCACACATGACGTTTAAAGTCACAGCATCAGAGTATTTCTCTCCATGTTCATTGATGGATCTGCACTTGTATTCTCCACTGTCATCAGAGCTGATCTTTGAGATGTTGAAGATTCTTCCAGATCCTACAAACGTTCCTCCTTTAAACCAGCTGATTTCTGCAGGAGGGTTTGAATCACTGCTGCAGATCAGAGTCACTGAATCTCCTGACACTATTTCACCGGATCCAGTTATCAACACTGACACGTTCCTGGGAGGGTCTGAAATAGACAAAACAATGTATATTAATAATGTTTTGTGATTGTTAATCCATTAATTTGATGATTACCAGTTACTGAACCATCATTAACTCACACATGACGTTTAAAGTCACAGCATCAGAGTATTTCTCTCCATGTTTATTGATGGACTTGCACTTGTATTCTCCACTGTCATCAGAGCTGATCTTTGAGATGCTGTAGATTCTTCCAGATCCTACAAACATTCCTCCTTTAAACCAGCTGAAGTTCAGAGCAGGAGGGTTTGAATCACTGCTGCAGGTTAGAGTCACTGAATCTCCTGACACTATTTCACCAGATCCATTTATCAACACTGAAACGTTCCTGGGTGGGTCTATAATAGACAAAAGAAAGTGCATATTAATGTTTTGGGATTGTTAATCCTCTAGCTTGTTTGTTGAACCACCAATAACTCACACATGACGTTTAAAGTCACAGCATCAGAGTATTTCTCTCCATGTTCATTGATGGATCTGCACTTGTATTCTCCACTGTCATCAGAGCTGATCTTTGAGATGTTGAAGATTCTTCCAGATCCTACAAACGTTCCTCCTTTAAACCAGCTGATTTCTGCAGGGGTTTGAATCACTGCTGCAGATCAGAGTCACTGAATCTCCTGACACTATTTCACCAGGTCCATTTATCAACACTGAAACATTCCTGGGTGGGTCTATAATAGACAAAGAAAGTGCATATAATGTTTTGGATTGTTAATCCTTAATTTGTTTGTTGAACCACCATAACTCACACATGACGTTTAAAGTCACAGCATCAGAGTATTTCTCTCCATGTTCATTGATGGATCTGCACTTGTATTCTCCACTGTCATCAGAGCTGATCTTTGAGATGTTGAAGATTCTTCCAGATCCTACAAACGTTCTTCCTTTAAACCAGCTGAAGTTCAGAGCAGGAGGGTTTGAATCACTGCTGCAGATTAGAGTCACTGAATTCCTGACACTATTTCACCAGGTCCATTTCAACACTGAAACGTTCCTGGGTGGTCTATAATACAAAAGAAAGTGCATATTTGTTTTGGGATTGTTAATCCCTATTTGTTTGTTGAACCACCAATAACTCACACATGACGTTTAAAGTCACAGCATCAGAGTATTTTCTCTCCATGTTTATTGATGGACTTGCACTTGTTCTCCACTGTCATCAGAGCTGATCTTTGAGATGCTGTAGATTCTTCCAGATCCTACAAACATTCCTCCTTTAAACCAGCTGAAGTTCAGCAGGAGGGTTTGAATCACTGCTGCAGATCAGAGTCACTGAATCTCCTGACACTATTTCACCGGATCCAGTTATCAACACTGACACGTTCCTGGGGGGTCTGAAATAGACAAAACAATGTATTATAATGTTTTGTGATTGTTAATCCTTAATTTTTGATTGTTACTGAACCATCATTAACTCACACATGACGTTTAAAGTCACAGCATCAGAGTATTTCTCTCCATGTTATTGATGGACTTGCACTTGTATTCTCCACTGTCATCAGAGCTGATCTTTGAGATGTTGTAGATTCTTCCAGATCCTACAAACGTTCCTCCTTTAAACCAGCTGAAGTTCAGAGCAGGAGGGTTTGAATCACTGCTGCAGATTAGAGTCACTGAATCTCCTGACACTATTTCACCAGATCCATTTATCACACTGAAACGTTCCTGGGTGGGTCTATAATAGACAAAAGAAAGTGCATATTAATGTTTTGGGATTGTTAATCCTTTAATTTGTTTGTTGAACCACCAATAACTCACACATGACGTTTAAAGTCACAGCATCAGAGTATTTCTCTCCATGTTCATTGATGGATCTGCACTTGTATTCTCCACTGTCATCAGAGCTGATCTTTGAGATTTTGAAGATTCTTCCAGATCCTACAAACGTTCCTCCTTTAAACCAGCTGATTTCTGCAGGAGGGTTTGAATCACTGCTGCAGATCAGAGTCACTGAATCTCCTGACACTATTTCACCAGGTCCATTTATCAACACTGAAACATTCCTGGGTGGGTCTATAATAGACAAAGAAAGTGCATATTAATGTTTTGGATTGTTAATCCTTTAATTTGTTTGTTGAACCACCATAACTCACACATGACGTTTAAAGTCACAGCATCAGAATATTTCTCTCCATGTTCATTGATGGATCTGCACTTGTATTCTCCACTGTCATCAGAGCTGATCTTTGAGATGTTGAAGATTCTTCCAGATCCTACAAACGTTCCTCCTTTAAACCAGCTGAAGTTCAGAGCAGGAGGGTTTGAATCACTGCTGCAGATCAGAGTCACTGAATCTCCTGACACTATTTCACCGGATCCAGTTATCAACACTGACACGTTCCTGGGAGGGTCTAATAGACAAAACAATGTATTAATAATGTTTTGTGATTGTTAATCCATTTTTGTTTTACTGAACCATCATAACTCACACATGACGTTTAAAGTCACAGCATCAGAGTATTTCTCTCCATGTTTATTGATGGACTTGCACTTGTATTCTCCACTGTCATCAGAGCTGATCTTTGAGATGTTGTAGATTCTTCCAGATCCTACAAACGTTCCTCCTTTAAACCAGCTGAAGTTCAGAGCAGGAGGGTTTGAATCACTGCTGCAGGTTAGAGTCACTGAATCTCCTGACACTATTTCACCAGGTCCATTTATCAACACTGAAACATTCCTGGGTGGGTCTAATAGACAAGAAAGTATTAATGTTTTGGATTGTTAATCCTTTAATTTGTTTGTTGAACCACCAATAACTCACACATGACGTTTAAAGTCACAGCATCAGAGTATTTCTCTCCATGTTCATTGATGGATCTGCACTTGTATTCTCCACTGTCATCAGAGCTGATCTTTGAGATGTTGAAGATTCTTCCAGATCCTACAAACGTTCCTTTTAAACCAGCTGATTTCTGCAGGAGGGTTTGAATCACTGCTGCAGATTAGAGTCACTGAATTTCCTGACACTATTTCACCAGGTCCATTTATCAACACTGAAACGTTCCTGGGTGGGTCTATAATAGACAAAAGAAAGTGCATATTAATGTTTTGGGATTGTTAATCCTCTAGTTTGTTTGTTGAACCACCAATAACTCACACATAACGTTTAAAGTCACAGCATCAGAGTATTTCTCTCCATGTTTATTGATGGACTTGCACTTGTATTCTCCACTGTCATCAGAGCTGATCTTTGAGATGCTGTAGATTCTTCCAGATCCTACAAACATTCCTCCTTTAAACCAGCTGAAGTTCAGAGCAGGAGGGTTTGAATCACTGCTGCAGATCAGAGTCACTGAATCTCCTGACACTATTTCACCGGATCCAGTTATCAACACTGACACGTTCCTGGGAGGGTCTGAAATAGACAAAACAATGTATATTAATAATGTTTTGTGATTGTTAATCCATTAATTTGATGATTACCAGTTACTGAACCATCATTAACTCACACATGACGTTTAAAGTCACAGCATCAGAGTATTTCTCTCCATGTTTATTGATGGACTTGCACTTGTATTCTCCACTGTCATCAGAGCTGATCTTTGAGATTTGTAGATTCTTCCAGATCCTACAAACGTTCCTCCTTTAAACCAGCTGAAGTTCAGAGCAGGAGGGTTTGAATCACTGCTGCAGATTAGAGTCACTAAATCTCCTGACACTATTTCACCAGATCCATTTATCAACACTGAAACGTTCCTGGGTGGTCTATAATAGACAAAAGAAAGTGCATATTAATGTTTTGGGATTGTTAATCCTCTAGTTTGTTTGTTGAACCACCAATAACTCACACATGACGTTTAAAGTCACAGCATCAGAGTATTTCTCTCCATGTTCATTGATGGATCTGCACTTGTATTCTCCACTGTCATCAGAGCTGATCTTTGAGATTTTGAAGATTCTTCCAGATCCTATAAACATTCCCCTTTAAACCAGCTGATTCTGCAGGAGGGTTTGAATCACTGCTGCAGATCAGAGTCACTGAATCTCCTGACACTATTTCACCGGATCCAGTTATCAACACTGACACGTTCCTGGGAGGGTCTGAAATAGACAAAACAATGTATATTAATAATGTTTTGTGATTGTTAATCCATTAATTTGATGATTACCATTACTGAACCATCATTAACTCACACATGACGTTTAAAGTCACAGCATCAGAGTATTTCTCTCCATGTTTATTGATGGACTTGCACTTGTATTCTCCACTGTCATCAGAGCTGATCTTTGAGATGCTGTAGATTCTTCCAGATCCTACAAACATTCCTCCTTTAAACCAGCTGAAGTTCAGAGCAGGAGGGTTTGAATCACTGCTGCAGATTAGAGTCACTGAATCTCCTGACACTATTTCACCAGATCCAGTTATCAACACTGAAACGTTCCTGGGTGGGTCTATAATAGACAAAAGAAAGTGCATATTAATGTTTGGGATTGTTAATCCTCTAGCTGTTTGCTGAACCACCATAACTCAACGTTAAAGTCACAGCATCAGAGTATTTCTCTCCATGTTCATTGATGGATCTGCACTTGTTCTCCACTGTCATCAGAGCTGATCTTTGAGATTTTGAAGATTCTTCCAGATCCTACAAACGTTCCTCCTTTAAACCAGCTGATTTCTGCAGGAGGGTTTGAATCACTGCTGCAGATCAGAGTCACTGAATCTCCTGACACTATTTCACCGGATCCAGTTATCAACACTGACACGTTCCTGGGAGGGTCTGAAATAAACAAAACAGTATATTAATATGTTTTGTGATTGTAATCCATTAATTTGATGATTACCAGTACACCATCATTAACTCACACATGACTTAAAGTCACAGCATCAGATTTCTCTCCATGTTTATTGATGGACTTGCACTTGTATTCTTCATCAGAGCTGATCTTTGAGATTTTGAAGATTCTCCAGATCCTACAAACGTTCTCCTTTAAACCAGCTGATTTCTGCAGGAGGGGTTGAATCACTGCTGCAGATCAGTCACTGAATCTCCTGACTATTTCACCAGATGATGGACACTGAGACACTCTTTGGAGGGTCTAAAAGGACAAAAAAAAAAATCATCTCATTCAAACACAATCTCCAGTTTTTAAAAAGAACTAATGAATCTGTACTCACACGTGACATTGAGCTGAACAGCAGGAGAGATGTGATTGTGTCCGTGTACAGCACAGCTATATCTGCCTGCATCCTCTCTTCTGACTGACTGCAGCAGGTTCATTGTTTCTGTCTCTTCTCTCAGTTAATGGCTGTGAGTTTCTGTACCAGATGAATGTTGCTCTGTCAGTCAGAGTGCAGCTGCTTTTACATGTCAGACGGACTGAATCTCCCTCTGTCACTCTCTCAGGAGACTCCACCTGAAGGTCTGAACACAACACAAACATTATATCTAGTGCTGCTGTCATACACTGATTATTATTCAACATAATGCACAGAAGAAGAGAGAAACCTCATGAAAGTCACCTGTGACATTAAGAGTCACTCCTGGTTTACCAAGCCATTTGTCTTTATCAGTGATGAATCTGAAATAGTACATGCGTGAATCATTCAGTGTCACATGACTCAGTCTCATGGTGCAGTTCTGCTGTTTATCTCCCAGATACTGAAGCCTCTGACTGTATTCAGTGTCATTAGACAGATCTAGATACTCTCCATCCTCTTTTACATAACTTTTGGTCCAGAACACTTTCTCGATCTGATGTCCAGTAGTAGGGTATGTATAAGTGCAGTTCATTATCACTGATGAGTCCTTTAGTGCACAGATGTGTGAAGGACTGTAACTCACACCCCAGTCAGCACTAGAAACCCCTGAAACACAGAATTCATTCTGAATAAGCTTCATCGTAGTTCAGGAACATGGCGTCGCACCTTGGCAGGTGCTGCGACTCCACTGTTTTTGCAAATAATTGGCCACTTTCTTTGTTTTAATGCATACTTGTCAGAGGCTTTATCAAATTTTATAAGTAGAGCTAAATGTTGCAATCATGAAAAAATCAAATCTATGTCTTGTGGTGTGTTTTTTACACTACTACTTTTCTCCACCATTGCACTACCGGCACGCGTTGGGTCCGGAACTCTCTACGCGGATCAGCTATGCTTCAGGAATTCAAGCAGCTGTTATGCTGATCAGGGAAGAAATTCCTGAAAAATCCCACCTCTAGACTTTTGTAGACTGTCAACTCTCGCTACTTTCATCAGCAAGGGGCTGATGTGAGGGACTTTGCACGTGATCTACTAATTGAAGTAGACCATTTGGATTACAGTGAGGCTGATATCAAGGAGGTTTTCACTGCCTCAATCAGCCTCTCAGCCAGTGGGAGATGGAGAAGCTGGGGAATATTGGTTTCTGGGACTTTGTGTACCACATCTTTGATCATGCACACCACTGACTGTTTCCCACTTCCACCTGCAGTCAATGGAAGCCCCAGCCCTCTGATGACCCGTTTGCAGAGACGGAGGAGGAAGGACGGCCCCGCCTCATTCTTATCTGCAGCCTTCGCTGATATGGCCGAAGATGTGTTGCAGTGCCCCCAGAGGTGGCCGAAGATGTTGCAGCACCCCTAGAGGCGGCAAGAAATGCTGCAACACACCTAGAGGCGGAAAGCTTAGTGCCACCGCCTCGCCCTCACAAACTGAGGAAGAAGCCTTGCGCTATCCCTGAAGGCCCAGAGGCCACCCCAGAGCCCGCTGTAGGCCCAAAGGTCACCCCAGAGGCCATTCTTGTGCCGCCCAAGCGCCTTGCCCTGCCGGCGCCACCCAGGCTTCCTGCCCTGCTGGCGCCACCCAGCTTCTGGCCCTGCCAGTACCGCCCTTAAGGTCTGTTGAGCGGGCTCCAGCTATTTCTCCAGTACCACCCTGGCCCTAAGCAAAGACTACAGATCTGCTGGAGCCCGCCTGGGTCACTCCTCCAGCACCACCTTGACCGTCAGCCAGGACTCCAGACCAGCTGAAGCCCCCTTGGTCTGTCCCTCCATTCCCGCCCTGGTTTTCTGCCAGGACTCCAACCCTGCCAGAGCCTCCCTGGTCTGTCCCTCTGGTTCCACCCTGGCCCTCAGCTGGGACCCCAGACCTATCTGAGCCTCCCTGGCTCAACCCTCCCATCCCTCCCTGGTTTCTTTAAAGACATTTTGTACTATTGTTTTTTTTTTTTTTTTGCTGGCTCTGACTTGGCTCTCTTTCCTTTCTAAATTGTCTAACTTTCAGTTCCCTTTCGAAAGGGAACTCTACTCTGCGTTTACCGCTATGGGTAATGTCACTCGTGAACCGATGTCTGAAAGTCAAAGAATCAAACCACTCCAATCCCATTGGCCGGCGACAGCCTATGACGCAATCATAGACCCTGAAGAATAAAAGGAGTGCCTAGAGAATCAGTCAGTATCTTTTCGTCTTTCAGGACGGTTCCGTCTTTGCCATTGGTTTCAAATCTGGTAAGAAATTATTTCTGTTTAAACATGTCTGACAAATGTTTCAGGAAGTGTGCTGATCCGTGTCCGAGGTTTCTGACACTGGATGTTACACACAACCTGTGCGTTTTCTGTTTGGGCGAGGACCATGCATGGACAGTGCTTGAGGGAGCTGTCTGCGTCAACTGTGAGCGTCTTCCCATGAATACGCTCCGTTCTCGTCTGGCACTCTTCTCGAGGCAAGAGGTGTCAGCGTCTGTGCCCGGTGGTTCTGGCCCCGCTCGTGCTGAGGCAGAGCGGCAGCTGAAATCATGGGGCTCGCAGGTAGAGCTCACCGCAGAATTTGAGAGGGGTGTAAACCTGTCTTAGTTGCGGCGGCTGATGAGGACAAACTTCTGGATGACGATGACGTCTTGTCTCTGACGTCATCAGATCCAGGAGCGAGTGCTCTTCTGGCAGCTAGCCCCAGAGAGCAGGAGATGGAGGTGGAGGAAGAAGCAGGCGAGCCTCCCTGCCTAGTGTATGCAGAGTTATTGGAGGTTACGGAGCGCGCTTCTGGCAGGCTGCAGCTACCTTGGGAGCGTGTCAGGAAAGAGAACGTGTGCGGTCGGCTTGACGAATGGTTTCTTTCCGACCATAACCCAATAACTACGGTGAGCCTTCCATTCCTCCCTGATCTACATGTTGAGATAGAGAGGACATGGAAGAACCCATACTAGGTGCGTATCCATCGACATCAGCGAGCAAATTTTGCTGATGTTGAGGGGTTGAGCCAGCATGGGTACGTGTCGATGCCCCCTATTGATGAGACATTTGCAAACTATCTCACCACAGGGAGCGCACAGACACTGAAGGCTCTGGTCCTGCTGTTAACCCTCTGGAGTCTGAGGCTGATTTGGGGCCTGGAGAAGTTTTGACATGCCCTGACATTTGTGCTTTTTTCAGTTGTTCATAAACATATTAATGGAAAAAGTGTCATTACACTGTATTCAGCACAAACTAGGCTACAATAATATGTGAGGAACATGTATGTACATGTTTGTGTTTTTGAAGGAATAACATTTATGCGTGGTTATTGAAAAAACAAAAAACTTAAGTCACTGAAATAAGGCCAAAAAAAGTATAGTAAATCTGTGTTTACAATACTTTAGGGTATTGGAGGTTGTAAACTAGAGTTTTTGCTTCAAAATTATGTAAAAATTATGCTGCCTACTCCTTCATATAAAACAATATATTGATTTAGTTTTTGTAAGACACTTTTTGCCAAGAAACACAGTATGCATGGAGGCGTGAATCACCACTGAATAATGGGCCATTCTCACCTGAGAAGACAAAAGAATTGGATAGTAATGCTGAAATGACTTGCATATTAATGAGGCATTTCAGTCAGGTAGGCTGTGAAAAAAACCTTCTGTGATGTCTCAAGCTCATCATGATATATGAAACATACAGAAAAATATTATTACAATATAAAGTAATGGTTTTATATTATACTTTAAAATATAATGTATTTCTGTGATGCAAAGAGTCTGAATATAGGCTTTTAGTTTAAAAGCATGCACATTTGGAGAAATATTGGATTCTCATATGCTTATGTCAATTTTCTATACAGAGGAGTTATATTTTTAATATTCATTGTCATTACTGAGCGCTGGTGTTTTCAATTCATCCTTGAAGTCGGAGGGCGCTCTGTGCATTTTTGTCCACAAATTCATCTAAAAGAAGAAGCTATTCCATGAATGGAGTTTCCAATTCATACTGCAGCCGGAGGGCGCTAAAGAAACAAAAACTCATCTAAAATTCATCTATAGAAGAAAACAAACAGGAACTAACTGCATGTCTTCTAGAGATCGCTAACCCGACTTTTACATCCAGATAAACACTTTCCAAGACAATAAATACATGATTGAGACGATGTATGCATGTACTGCCTCTGAATTTGCGTCTGAATAGCGCTGGCTCCGTGGGCGTGGCCGCATTAGTGGATAATGAGCTGAATCACGGACTTCTGACATGGCTCTCTTTTCATACAGATTACATAAACACGGAAGGTTTGTTTTCGATTTGACTTACATGATTTAAAACCTGACATCTTAACGTTTTTTTAGACATAAGTTTAATTTTTCTGTGATTAGTATTCACTAAGTTACAGTTCATTTTCTGAGAACTATCAGATTGGACTTTGTTCAGAGGGAGAGGAGAAATCACGCATCATGTTAGTTTTCTTTATTTTACAAAAAGCACAACATTGTGTTTTTACTCTGAGTGTACACAAATAAAAGAAGATATTCTATAGTTTCAATTGATATATTACTTATGTCTCTATGACAAAAAATGACGGAGTATTTTAAGTCTGTTTTGCTGCAATGTGAAAAAAAACCCTGCAAAACGCGCCGGCGCGTTTTCAGACCTCAGAGTGTTAAAAGTGATATCAAGCTTAAATGGTAGGGCATACACGGAAGCAGGTCACGATGGCAGTGCTGCAAGCGTACCAGGCTGACTTGCTCAAGGATCTGGATCAGGGGCAAGGTTTTGTCCCCTGAAGTGGTGGATGAGCTGGGCCACACCACAGATCTAGCCCTCCGGGCCACCAAACAGACTGCCACCTCGATCGGTAGCTCTATGGCGGCAATGGTGGCCACGGAGAGGCATCTGTGGCTGCACTGTTCGGACATCGGGGAGAAAGAGAAAAGCTTTCTCCTTGATGCCCTGGTTTCACCCTCTGAACTTTTTGGTACCTCTGTCGAGGTGGTGGTTGAAAAGTTTACGGAGGCGAAGGTGCACTCAGCAGCATTTAGAACCTGCATCTTGCTCAGATCCGAATCTGGGCCCAAACAGCCGGGAGGTCCGGGCCCGTCTCGAGCTGAGGCTCAGAGGCAGGCTCAAAAGTCCAGTGTCGCCGCTTGTGCGCCTCCTCCTCCCCGGAGTAAGTCACAGAAGCGGCAGGACGCAAAGAGGAATAAGCAGGATTTGAGGGAGGTGATCGAGCACAGGTGCCAGCAATCATCCCCTCTTTTTGCGAGGGCGATTGTTCTTTTGCCCTCGCTCTTTCTTCTTCTCCTCCTCCTGGGGGTTTTTTCGAATAACTATGTGCTCAGGCACTTCTAACAGTTAGGCTGACAGATATTTTTCTGAAGGCCCGCCTTCTGGCTTGATAGTGAAGAAGCTCTTTTAGGCTTAAAAGAACTCTAGATTTGATCCTTCTTTATGGAGAGAAAATAAGGAGGAGGAGTCTTCGTTCTTCGAGCCGCAGGAAAGTAAGCTGGGCCTATATTTATGTTCTAAATATGTGGACCTTGTTTTTCCTGTATAGTTTTTCCTGAGTATATAGTCAGTAAAAGTTTAAGGGTTTTTTTGCACATAACTGAAGTTATTAGGTTGGCTAGTTTAATAATAGTTAAGCCTCCTGTATTTAGAGTAGCTTTTCAGCTAGTGTTTTTCAAGTATAGTTTGAGTTAGCACTCGTCACTTCAGTTATTTATGTCTAGGACGGCCTTGATCGGCCGTCTGGCATTATTGGCTTGTTGAGCTTCGCTTATCTCCTCTTATCTGAGAGGATTTAGAGTGAAGCCCAGGCGTTGCTAGGCCTATGGCCCAGTAGGCCATAGCTTAGCAGCCTATGCTAGAGCTAGGTTAGGTGTTTATTGTCATAAATCACCCTTTGTAATTGCTATCCCTTGTTAGGTTGTATAGTTCCTAGTTCTGGCCTCCTCCCGAGGGAGTTGTTAGGCTGTATACCCATTCCCCCCTTTTTTATTCATGTAGGTACAATGGCTGAGGTTAACAGCTAAGGTTGCTGGCTGTTATTAGCCTCCCTGGTGCTGTTTCTCAGGTGGTAGGCCCTTATCTTTGCGTTTATGCAGTGCATGCTAGGCCCCACTTTCTAGAACCTGAATCATGCTATGATTTTGTTTCCACCTGAGCCCCTTGAATTTACATTCAAGTTTGAGCTAGGCTGCTAGCTTTTTAGCTTCCGTCCTCTAGGGCTCAGTACAGATCTATAGTTCTGTTTGGTGAGAATATTTATCCTTTTTAATGGATGGCATGTATTTACAAAGCATTTGCCACAGCAGCTATATTACAAATAGCTGTAGAAGTTGTTGGCTCTTTGGTGTTTAGCCTCCTTCTAGTTGCAGCTTGTGTTTACTGGTGCTGTTGGTGTATGGTCATGAGTTTTGCTCACGTATGTTAGCACTGCCACAGGTTTATGCTCTTGTCCGTTTGAGGTTGTAGGCCTTGTAGGCCTCCCATAGACCATGTTAGCATTTTATTGTACCCTGGGATTATGTGATTTATGGTACATTGCCTGTTGGAATGTGTAGACTTAGCTCAGGTTGTGTTAAGCTAGTTACCTACAACTGTTTGTTGGGTTTAGAGCTGGTCCCCTTTGAGCTTGGATCCCTTTTTAGACCACTAGCTGGCGCTACGTGTTGCTGAAGTTGTAGGGCCCACCAGACCTCCTTTTGGATTACATGTTGGTGGTTTTGTTTTGGTCTTCTATGACCCATTACCGCCATTGGCCATGCCCATCTCTATTAGGATTGAGCAGAGTGTACTCCCCTCAATATGAGGGATCATAGCATTCAGCTGAGTTCTGCTCTCCAGGATGCCTGTCTCTACGTGTGGGTTTGAGTTGCTTACTGCCTTTTTGGTAGTCACTCTTACTTGCTGTCTTCTATGAAGAATACTTTTGTGGAGATTCTGTTTACAGACAGGGTTGGCCAAGACTGAGTTTGTCCTGTGTCAGATTAAGTCGGCCTCCCTGGTGGCCTTTTAGTGACTGGCTGGGGTTCCCTTTGGTTCCCTGGCCACATTCCCTTTAAGGGACCTCCTTTCCTAGGAATGTTTGGTCCCAGAAGCTCTAAACAGCCTTGGTAGGCTTTCTACAGAAGGCCTCTTTGAGGCTCAGCTCGGGCTGGTGGCCGTAGGGAATGCTGCCACTTTGACAGCCTTTGCGTGACCTCGGTTCACGGTTCACATCGGTTCACGTTTGGCGTTCCCCATAGCGGTAAACGCAGAGTCTCATTCCCTGTTCTCAGGGAACCATGTTCATAAGTAACCTGAGACGTTTCATCTGAACTCTAGGGATATCCTCATATATTATCATAGAGACAACTGTGTAAAAAATAAGGGGTTTAGTCCTGTAACTTGCCTATAACAATTGGAGTCCCCATAATGTATAATGATAATTACAATCTATAAATATATCCATTACAGTGAACATATGAAACCTTTCAAAAATGGAAAAAATTTCATATATTGCCATATATAATATAATGTAATGTATGTATAAACAGTCTTATATACATATATTTCACATAACCAATATACATGACATATATTTTTTTGTATAATGTTCATATACAAATACACATATATGTTAGCATATTACTTACAATGCCTTAAATGTTTAACAGTGTTAGGAAAAATATAACACTAAAACAGTTAAAACCTTAAATCTTTAAAACATTAAATTATTAAAAAAAAAAATAAGTTGTGCAAAGTTAGAAAACTAATGACGCACAAAACAAGCCCAGAACAGGAAAATCCACCAACGGAGCCTGTACATGAAGCTGGATTAGCTGGCTAGCCAGGTAAGTTTCAGATTAGTTTGCCCCATTCTGGGTTTAGGTACCATGAAGTGACTTGGCTTTAGCGGTGTTCATCCCATATAATACTTGCACCCAGGGTAACTCTCACCGGTAATAAAATTGTGGCTTTAATAATAATTACTTAGAGTTATTATATGATTTTATTATATGATATTAATATTCATTAAACAAGCAATTTTAGTTTAGCAGTTATTATTAAGCATTTAGTTTTAATGAATATTAATGTATACAGATCATATGTAATATAAATAAGCTGTAATTAAACTTTAAATATGACGTGACCTTACTCTATTGCTATTATCAACTATATAAACTAAAGTTTTAATCCTCAAAACTAATCCTATAACACTGAATTTGTTCACTACCTTCATGGTACAGGCCCCAGGTATGATGCATACTGTTCATTTTTTAAGTTTTAGAGTCTTTTTGGATGTCCGCAGCTCAGTGACCTTTTGATTAATAGCGACCCTTAGTTGGCCCCTGGTGGTTCCTGGAGATCTCTGGATCACTGCATCTGTAAAAAAGACAAAGAAATGTCTTTTAGTTTCACAACATTTATCTAAGGACATCCAAATTATAATCCCCTAAAACATATTAAATGAACACGGGCATACATCGTTAGGTAGATAAACTAAATGTTACTGAAATTTAGGCATTTTTCAGAACCAGGTGTAATCCCAATTATATTTTATACTCCTTCACCCTTCCCCTTGCCCCTTGGCAAGGTGCAGGTGTGAAAATATTCCCCTAAGAAATGGGAAACCACTACTACATGTCATCATAATTTCTTTTATTAGTGTCCTGTAACATTTAACCAATATGAACAGCAATGAAGTGCGCATATCAACAGAAATCAGGCGCGAGCACATTTAACAGATTACTCACTCACAACATTGTTTTGCATTGTATTTTGGACGGCACTCGTTTTCAGTTAGAAAACGTATGAGCCTTCGAGTTTCCCAAGACCGGTGAAGCTGCTTTTCCATCAGGCCAAGCTGTTTGTTTAACCATTGCATTTCGGGCCGGCTGGTACGGATATGGTTTTGTTTTCTACTGTGGCGCTGTGATAACGGAGCTCTTTTCAAAGTAAAACAAACGAGTTAGTTGTTGCCTTGGTAACGCAAGAGTTTACAGATGATACGAGATGTGTTCACATCATTCAAATATCGTGTTTAGCAAGCTACGGAGAAACCGGCAGCCAGATTACACATAAGTGATTGATCCTGAGTGGAAATATCACTACTATGATCACTACACGCATTCTAGCAGCACGGTAGTCGGTGTATGCAGGGAAATTTCTCATACCCCTTCGTTCGAAGTGTGGTCCTGAAAAATCTTTGTTTGAAGGGCTATCTGGCCCTTCCCCTTACCTCCACCACTCCAGCCAAAAAGAATCGAGACACCCCAACCCTTTCATTTGAACGCACAAAATGAAGGGGTAGGGGTAGAAATGGGATTGGGCCTAAGTGTCATCACACTGATACACCGAGATGACACTGATAAATTCTCATGGTTTTACTGTCACATTTGGTTCAACGGTTTTAAAAAATGAGCCCAATTAAAAAAGTAATATACATACTCATTATTGCATCAATTTTTGTTCTGTCCAAGGCCTCTTTTGTTACCCCAGGGCTTGCTTTTTTTAGACTTGCCACCTAAGAAAGTGCAACATAACAGTTTAGAACAAAATAGAACTCACTCCACTCCTATGTAACTACTCAATCATAAATTAAATTTTTCAACTTAATTCTTGGACAGCCTGTCCAATATCCAACATCATATTTTTAATGTAAATGTGTGTACATATATCTGTAAATATGCAGGAATTACTATAATAGGACAGTTTTTTTTTTTTTTTTTGACCCCTTACCCAAAGACTTCAGATATTAAGTTCAATCTACATAATTACCAAAAAAATAATAATAATTATACAGACACATGCACACACTATGACCAATTACATACCTCTGAGATTTCTCAAATACTCCAAGAAGAAGCATCCATGCCATGGCAGTGGGGCTGTTTGCATTACCACAACACATTTTTTGGCACATAAATTCCTGAGCCCGGGTGAATTTCAAGCTGTGAGGAAAGGCAAACATGAATTAATATTTAAGTTATATTAATAAATAGAACATTGCTTTAACAAAAAGTGTTTAGGGGGCCTGATACAATTTAGCTTTGCATCACATATTTTCTATACTATTACTACTATTATTAATAAATAATAAGAAGAATTATACTTAACAAGATATGAAGTTAAATATCCGCTTCCGCCAGAACAACTTCCGTATTCTTAAAAAGCTTGGCCTGCATTTTCTTTTGCTCTGAAGTTTTGAACTGGACTGATGTTGTGTCCTCGTTGGTTTTTCTAGGGTGGACTGTCTCTGTGGGAAAAAAGGGGAATACAAAGTGTAGAATCTAAAGCAAAAGTTACAACTAGGGCTATGACAACTAGGGCTATGATATTTTTTTAAACTCCCCTGGTTTCACAGACAAGGCTTAAGCTAGCCCTAGACTAAAATGCATGTTTGAGCCGTTTTAATGGAAATAAACTTGTACTGATATATCGTAAATCATGTCTAAGCCAGTTCCATCTCAAGATGCACACAAGTAATGTTTTTTTTTTTTTTTTTCTAGTGTACGTTTATAAAAACTACTTAAATATTCTAATTGAACTAAGGCCTAATCCTGGCTTAGGCCTGTCCGTGAAACTGGGCCATAGTGCAGTTAACAGTCATGCACTTTTATTTCTCCACTACATGTGGAGAAATCTGACAGCTAACATATTACTTTTTAAAGATATTATTCTCACATAAACATTTAAAGACCATAGAATTATGCACTTCAGTGTAATAATCTACTCGTAGTTAACGTTAGCTGTTAAATATGAACATACAACACACACAATTATGCAGTAAGAGAGCAATTTAAAAAACGTAATAGTTAAACACGGTTCATTTCTGCTCAATGAACCGATCTGTAGCCTACTAGCTGCATAAACGTTACCCTGACCAGTAGCTTGGTATATCAATGGCTCATGCAGTTTAGCGATCATTTAAAATGTATTCACTGTGCAATATCAATGTGTGAGTTATAATAAAAAATCAGAAATTACCTGCAACTTTATGCACCATTGCCTCGTACAAATGCCATCCCTTGAGGTTTTTTCTTCAGTCCACCTCTCCACTCGGTTAAATATACAGATCTGTCATCCAGTCCGTCCAAGAAATCATCATTATCTATGTTTTGTATGTGTGATGTTGGAACAATGCTCAACTTTCATTCCGTTTCTTGTTTCTACTCGACAAGTGCGAAAATCCATTGGTCTCTATCCTGAACGAGCGTAATTTGGCGGTCTTTTGATTACATTTGAATTTGGGCGCCCGCAATGACGTAACTGTGTAGCATCCTAAATGCAAGGCCTGAAATGCAGACTGAAAGTGTTTCTATCATTTTTGTTTGTTTGTTTGTTTGTTTGTTTTTTGGGTCAAATCTAAACGCTTTATTCAATAATCAGTAAGCATTAAGCATACTATTTTCATTATGTAACTCTTGGTTTAGGTCACAGTAATGTCAAATAACAACAACAACAACAACAAAATTAATTTAAACCATACAAAAAGATTAAATAAGTAATTTAATTTAAATTATTTGAAGTTGGGTTAGATCTTTATTTTCATTTTTTTTTTTTTTTTTACAACAGTTTTTGTGAGCTAGTTAAGATAAGGTAAAATAAATAATGTAAAATAAATCAAGTTTTTAAAATATTGTGCTAATTCTAAAATAGGATAGAAATTGAAATTAAATGTGGATTGTGTAGACTTGTTAAAAGTTCAGTCTGTTCAAATAATAAAAACATAAGGAATTAATAAAGAAAACAAGCATGTAAAATTTTTGTATGTATGTTGTTTAAATAAATTGGCATATATAAATTAAACATATCTGACATATATGGTCATAACATAGAATATTATATAAACAAAAATCATATACATGATATTAATATATGTCAATATATTTATTTAATATGGACATTTTATATATGTTATAAACATATATCAACATATATCTAGAGATATGTATATAGCAATATATTGTCACATATTTTGCATATATGACAGTGTCACTTGCGATATAGGGACATATATTACATTTCCGTATGGGTCAGTGTTGGGTCCCTTATTATTCAGTCTTTATGTTAATGATCTCCCGCATCAGTGTGATGGGATATAAGTGCAAATGTATGCTGATGATACTGTCATTTTTACGCATGTGAAAACCGCAGAGCTAGCAGCTGAAAAGCTACATGTTGCTAGGATTACACAGTGGCTGGAGCAATCGTGTCTTAGTTTGAATATTGGTAAAACAAAAGGAATGTTTATCTTAAAGGTTCAATCTCTTGTTGATATTTTTTATAAATGGTGAAAAGATAGAAATAGTCAATGAGTTCAATTATCTTGGTGTAATATTGGACTCAAATCTTAGTTTTAAAAAACATGTAAAGAAAATGGTTAGGAATATTAAATATAACTTAGCGAATTTTAGACAAATTAGACAATGTCTCTCTGTCGATGTAGCCAAGACCTTTATGCATGCTACAATTATTTCTCATATTTCGTTCCATCTTATATGTTGGGGTCAAGTTGGTGAAACTGTGGTTTAGCCTTTAAAATCCCTATATAAACAGACTTTAAAAATGCTAGATTAAAAAAACCAAACCATTTTCACCACTGTAGGATCTTGGAGAAACATAAATTAGTTAATATCTGTTTTTAAAATTGAATCAACTTTGTTGACATTGACATGGTTGCTGTTTAATTGTATTTTTGTCCTGATAGTATGTGTATGTTTTATTGTATATATGTATTGTGTGTGCTACTTTATTGTTTATGTCGACCTGCCAGGGGACTGCGGGTGAAAATTAGCTTTTAGCTAAATTCGGTACAATGCATGGAATGGAAACATGTTAAAAAATTGTATATGGTCCCTTTATTAATAAATATTTTAAAAAATAGCAGCAGCATGTACATATAAAATGCAGTATGCAATTTTATATTATAATGTATTGCATCGACTCACCATGTATCATGATCAGAAAAATCAGAGGATAAGGAGGAGCCATTCTGACTGACGTCACTAGCAACACCTACAACAAATGTACAGTGGCTTATTTTTACTTTTTAAATTAATCACACATAATACCATATGTATCTATTCTTAGACACAGATGAAGACATTAGCTCAACTACACATAAACCCATTGCATCTTGACTACAGCTGTGCATGAAACAGTGTTGTTGACCTAATGTAGCATCAGTGATCTGATCTTCCTCTTTCTAGTCAGTGAAAATTGAGCACTATTTGTTTTGAGATTGAACAGAGAATAAACCAAAATATAGATAAGCTCTAATTCTTTGCTTATTGCACACATTTATCAATAAAATACTTTATCCATGAACATTACAGCAACAGTCATTTTTGCACTATGAGCTCAAAACCGTTTTGATTGACAGCAACCTTCATATAGTCAGCCTTTATTATATAGTTATCTATTTTGTAAAAGATTAAAGTGGATTTTTTAACAAGGTGTTTGTGAACAACATACAAAACACTGCAAGAGAAAACATATTTGTGCTAATGGAATTTAGATTTTAAACCATATAGTTACTGAGATACAGCCCTGTGACAACTAGCCCCAACCAATCTTCTATAAATCCCCCACACTTAAGATATTTGACAGAACGGTTATAAAATCAAGCTCTTACCCCGTTTCACCAACACCCGTGACCAGAGACAGCACGAGAAATGACCAGGGTGGAATCAGTATGGGCGTTTTCACACTGAATGACACGTGATTAACACATTTTAATATGAACTTATGCCATCTCAACTATAGTGCTGATGGCAGAAGAAGAGTTTTAGCTGATGACATTAGACTAAAGGCAGAAAAGTTAAACTGAGATAAACTTTATGTCGGTCCTTAAAGATGCTTATGTAATAATATTTTCACACATGGGAATATCTATTCTCAATCAGTAGCACTCAGCGATGACAAGGAACCTGTTCTTAAGACACTGAGAAATAATTGCTTGAATAACTGTGCTTTAATTTGCATATATATGCAGACCAACTATCCTGGTATGGGAACTGCTGGATACGGGATTGTAAAACACTGGAAGGTATTGCAGTGGCAGTGAAGTCAAAAATATATATTTTATCACCAGTGTAATCGATGGCTCGTGATACCAAGCGTAATGCAACACCAGTTGTGAAACACTTTCTGTTGTGTAGGTTTGTGGAGTCTCTGTGTGCGCGATCTTCACGTGATGTGCAGCTACTGTCTTCAAGCATTCATGTGCCACGATGCATCAGTACAGTAGCTCAATATAATGATACACTTCTGATGGTCTAAAATCGCTTTAATGTCCAAACTTGCAAGCCTTAAAACATACAATTGACAAAGTTTAGTGAAGACATAAGTGCAAGCAATCTCCCTTTTTGGCTCGTGCGCTGTCTGTGAGTGTTGACTTGGCATTTGAGTTCGCCTCCGTGTTGCTTCCATGCCGCTGACTGGACGGGGCAGAGTCACGTGACCGCAAGTGGTAGTATTTTTTTAAATGGGAAAGTATCAACAGGATTAAAAAAACAAATAACCATCCTGGGAAAATTACATCGGTTAGAGGTTCTTAACTTCGGTTTAGATTACTTTTTGATTAATCATCCAGCCCTGACTCCCAATCAGTTACAATCGGTGTGTTCGACATTGGCTGCAGCTGGATGTAACTGATCGGCAAGAGTATCCACGTGCAGGCGGGGAGGAGCTGAAAACGGAGACGTGAAGTCGGACACTTTCTGCTTCCCGTAGTGACGTTAGAATATGAAACACACGTGATCGTTGTCATGTGGTGAATCCAGCCAGTCTTCATCAGAGCTTGTGCAGCTCTTCTTCAGAAACTGCTCTGGCTGACTCAGCCGGCTGCTCTCGAATCACACTTGCGGTACTTTGAGGCCATACGTCATAGTCACATGGCGTCAGTGCTGTCTCAAGTCGGACAAAATTTCTAACCGCCATGCACTGCTTCAAGTCAGCTGGCGATGAATCCTAAATATAATTAATTTGATTTAATTAAATTATATTACTAATGTACTAGTTATAAGTACATTTTCCCAACTGTACTTAAGTACACTTAATATAAATGCAATAATTAGCACAAACACTTGAATTGATTTTAATTGTAGTCAGATAAAGTGAGACAGATATACAAAAGGGGGGGGGGTACTGCATATACTTTCATGTAGATGTTTTCAATATTATTTTTTTTTTTTTTTGTCCATACATTGAAAGTATAGGCAATCAAATTTATTCTATCACTTTATATGATGACATCCTTTAAGCTTTTATTTATATATAAACATTGAGTTAAAAAATATTTGTGAGATAATTGTAATGGTAATTGATCAATGTATTTGTTTTTACAGTGGGGTAATTTTGTTGCAATAACTCACACACACAGCACAAGGAAGCTTGATTTCAAAAGGTAAATTGAATTAAAAAAAAGACGTAAACAGTAATAAAATAAGAACAAATAATCAAATTGTTATGATACAGAGGGGTCGAACACAGATGTAAACAGGTAAGCAGTCTTTATTAAGAACCAGTGAGCAGATATGGCAAAGCAGGAGTGAACAGGTGAATAGCAGAAATGACTGGTGATAGTTACGGTCCTTTTGTGATTGCAGATGGAAGAGTCTTTGAACTTGCTGGAGCTGGAGAACGTAGGAGACGTGGGAGCACTCACACGAAGACGAGGAACACACTGGGAGATCGGGATGCACAGGAGACAGGTAAGTAGAGAGCGGGGAGTCCTTGAGGTAAGCATACACGTAAGTATCGCTCAACGAGACCGGACAGTGAGTGCAGGGTGTGAGTGCTCTTTATACTAGTGGTGATGATGGTGATAATGATGTGCAGGTGACGGTGATTAGTATTCCGGTGATTGGGAGCGTTGGGATTGGTGCATGGTGGAGCCTGACGTGTCTGTGACACAAATTACTAAGAACAGCACAAATAAATTCAATAGAATTAAGATACAAATGAAATAGACTGCTTTATTTAGATCTAACAGAAGTATTCAGGTAATAAACTGAAAAAAGAAAGAGTAATTAAATTTAAAATAACATTGGATAATCTTCATTGTTAAAATGACATACAGATTAATCAATTAAAACTACATCAGTTAATCAGTCAAGAGCAGTATCTTTTGTCTTTTGTTGTTTGATTAACATGATCCTCAAATTACTTCAATCACGTGTCATCATCAGGCACTCCTGTCAATCATTCAGGGCTCCGCCCACAAAGAGATGCAAGGCTGTAATTTGCTGTGTGTTCAAAACATTACAGCCTCTTGTTGTTATGTTGATTAAGAAAGAAAGAAAGAAAGAAAGAAAGAAAGTGAAAACATTAATAATATTTAGATAAAAGTATCAAGAACATCAGTCATGATGAATGGATAATAAGTCTTGTAGGTATTCTTACTTACTGGAAGATTTTCATACACAGACGAGTTCAGTTCGGGTTTACAATCATCAAGTTGATCAGCCTTTATGAATGAAGAGACAAAGTAAAAACAGGACTGTGTTATTTAAATTTCCATATACTTAATCAAAAGACATTTGATATTTTCACACTGACATTGAGGAGCGTTTAATTCTGTTTGAGTAAAAGTGTAGGAAATCCTCAGTTAAAACATTTACCGTTACATTCTCATACACAGGTTCACTCAATTCAACATCACAAGCTTTGTGTCTGTCATGATGAGGTCTGGAATCAACCATCTGTGCCATAAAAAAAAACAAAAAACAAAAAAAAAAACAGAATAGAGAGAAATTTAAAAAAATTATATAAACAACTCATTGAATAAAGTCACAGCTACATTTAAAATTTAACTTTTAGTTACAAATTCATTTACCTGATCAGTAAACTACTGATAACCAAATAAATTGTTCTCACCTGAGACTCCTGTGTGTCATTTCTCTTTTTCATCAACCTGATTCCCCTTTAAAGACAATGATTTGACACAATTACAACCAATCAGAACTTGTGATGTGATGTTTAATGCACAATTATGATTTTTAGCCAATAAGGTTTCTCTAGGACGTGACACTGCCATTATTAATGTGATGAAATCTGGTGTATCTTCAGGATTTACTGCAGTAAAGATGTGAGCTTCAGACTTCCTCATTCAATAACTAACTGAGTAGCTGTCAGTGTGGAAAGATAGGATGGAAAATTGGAAATGTTGCTTTGGCTCACGTTCATCATGACGTCTCTGAATTCACAACCTTCTGACTCAGTCACTCATTCACACACACTACATAGTACCACAGACACATATCTTACCAAACCAGCATCATGATGATCACTGCAGCTCCACAAACCACTCCAGTGGATATGTATAATATCACCAGATGTCCTACAAAAGAGTAAAACATCTGAACAGATTCATTTTCTTCACTTTAGAAAGAGTAATGTGAGTATATGAGCTGCTCTACCTTTAACAGTCACAGTTACAGCATCACAGCATCAGAGTATTTCTCTCCATGTTCATTGATGGATCTGCACTTGTATTCTCCACTGTCATCAGAGCTGATCTTTGAGATGTTGAAGATTCTTCCAGATCCTACAAACGTTCCTCCTTTAAACCAGCTGATTTCTGCAGGAGGGTTTGAATCACTGCTGCAGATCAGAGTCACTGAATCTCCTGACACTATTTCAACAGATGGACTGATGGACACTGAAACACTCTTTGGAGGGTCTAAAAGGGACAAAAATAAATCCTTAAATCATCTCATTCAAACACGATCTCCAGTTTTTAAAAACAACTAATGAATCTGTACTCACACGTGACACTGAGCTGAACAGCAGGAGAGATGTGATTGTGTCCGTGTACAGCACAGCTATATCTGCCTGCATCCTCTCTTCTGACTGACTGCAGCAGGAGTTCATTGTTTCTGTCTCTTCTCTCAGTTAATGGCTGTGAGTTTCTGTACCAGATGAATGTTGCTCTGTCGGTCAGAGTGCAGCTGCTTTTACATGTCAGACGGACTGAATCTCCCTCTGTCACTCTCTCAGGAGACTCCACCTGAAGATCTGAACACAACACACACATTATATCTAGTGCTGCTGTCATACACTGATTATTATTCAACATAATGCACAGAAGAAGAGAGAAACCTCACCAAAGTCACTTGTGACAGTAAGAGTCAAGTCAAGTCAAGTCAAATTTATTTATATAGCACTTTTACAATTGGTAATTGTTTCAAAGCAGCTTTACATATTAGAAGCACAGAAAAAAGGGAAGTGGTTAAAAAAAAGCTGTACAAACAAGCGTGGTAATAGTAACATATACAAGATGGTGCTACATTAAGCCAATGTCGGCTGACTCCCAGGGGTGGAAAAAACCCCCTAGGAGAAAAACCCAGCGTGCTAACACTGGGAAAAAAGTCCTAGGAGGGAAAAAACCCCTTGGAAGATATATATATAATATATGTAAATGGATATGGAGATCAAAATCCGAATTATACATTTTTATTATAGAGATTAAAATAGATTATATATAAATATATGTAAGCGGATACGGGGATTAAAAATCTGAATTATAGATGCAGCCAGAACTGGATCTGTAGGCCCATTGTCTCCTGGGCTACGTTGTAGTCAGGTCCACACACAGGTTCTCCATCTGATCTGGATACGGCCTGGATCCAGCACCCGGCAAACCTCAGGATAAGCAGAGAGACAGATATTAGCGTAGATGCCATTCTTATTCTGATGTACAGGTATATCTAGTGTTATAGGAAATGTTCTCGGTTCCGGCCGACCTAATTATTGCAGAGTCACTCCTGGAACACCAATCCATTTGTCTTTATCAGTGATGAATCTGAAATAGTACATGCGTGAATCCTCCAGTGTCACATGACTCAGTCTGATGGTGCAGTTCTGCTGTTTATCTCCCAGATACTGAAGCCTCTGACTGTATTCAGGGTCCTCAGAGAGAGAAGACTCAACACCTGTTTTATAGACTTTGGTCCAGAACACTCTCTTGATCTGATATCCAGTAGGGTATGTATAAGTGCAGTTCATTATCACTGATGAGTTCTTTAGTGCACAGATGTGTGAAGGACTGTAACTCACACCCCAACCAGCACTAGAAACCCCTGAAACACAGAATTAATCTTGAACAAATTAGCAGCAGCATGTACATATAAAATGCAGTATACAATTTCTCTTGAATGTTTCTGAAGTGTTGCACTGACTAACTGTGAATCATGAGCAGAAAGATCAGAGGAAGAGGAGGAGCCATTCTGACTGACGTCACCATAGCAACTCCTACAACAAATGAACAGTGGCTATTTTTTATATTTTAAAATAATCACACATAATACTATATGTGTCATACTATTCTTGGACATACAGATGAAGACACTAGCTCAACTACACATAAACCCACTGTATCTTGACTATAGCTGTGCATGAAACATTTACTAGTGTGTGGTTCAACTAATGTAGCATCAGTGACCTGATCTTCCTCTTTCTTGAAAATTGAGCACCATCTATTTTTAGACTGAACAGAGAATAAACTAAAGAGAAATAAGCTCTAATTCTTTGCTTATTGCACACAGAAATCAATAAAATACTTGAAAATGACAGCAACAGTCATTTTTGCACTACGAGATCAAAACTGTCCAACATCTTTCCTCACCCCGTTTTGATTGACAGCAGCCTTCATTATATAGTTATCTTTTGTGTAAAAGATTAAAGTGGATTTTTTATCAAGGTGTTTGTCAATAACACCAAATACTACTAGAGAAAACACATTTTTCTGCTCTTAGTCTTTTGATTTTAAACCATATAGTTATTGAGACACAGCCCAGTAACAACTAGCCCCAACCAGTCTCGCATAAATCCCCCACACTTAAGATATTTTACAGAACAGTTATAAAATCAAGCTCTTACCCGTTTCACCAACACTCATGACCAGAGACAGCACCACAAATGATCAGGCTGGAACCAGTATTGATGTTTTCACACTGAATGACATGTGATTAACACATTATATTTTAATTTGAGGTTTTGACACCTCAACTAGTGCAGAAGAAGAGTTTTAGCTGACAACATTAGACTAAAGACAAAGGTTAAACTGAGAGAAACTTTACATCAATCCATAAAGATGCTCATGTAATAATGTTTTCACACTTGGGAATATCTACATTCAATCAGTTTCATACAGACAGTGATGACAAGGAACCTGATCTTGAGAGAGAGAATAATAGCTTGAATGAATTTACTTTTTATTTTGCATATTCAGACCAACTATCCTGGAATGGGAACTGATGGAGGCGGGATTGTAAAACATTGGAAGGTATTGCAGTGACAGTGATGTAAAAAAACATATTTCATCATCAGCATCACCAACTGTACATTTGATAAACCTCCAATTCACTGATTGATTAATAGCAATAGAAGTTAAACAATGAACTTAAAACACGCTGATGAAGCAGAATTGATTCATTTGAATGTCTGAAAGTTTTTATCATTTTATTTCACGGCCTTGTTCTTGAATGCATCATATGTTTCTAAACATGGTCACAAACACAGTTTACTCTTTAGTACAGTAAGTGAGAAAACCAAACGCATTAACTTTTGACAGCAGCATCACACTGTGATCACGTGACCTTCATAAGTGATGGAGAGATACTGAGAGACGTCACACCAGGAGGAAGAGGAAATCAGTCCTGTCAGAGTAAAGCTTGAGTCTTTGTGTCACTGCAACTGCTTTTAGATGGTATGAAATCCACAGAAACAGTTCTGAGAGGTGCATTGGCTGGACAATCCTAAAATAAGTTTAGGAGTACTACAGGATATGTGGTTACTCACGTGTCCAGGTTGGAGCATCTGAGCGAACCATATGCAGAAGACAGGAACAGCATGGATTAAGGTATTTAATGTTATAAATGTGTATTAGTGAGAAAGAAAAAAGTGGAATGTATATGGCACTAGACAAATAACGCGTACAATTTATATATTCTTTGCTGCTGTCTCTAGGGAAACCCTTGGCATGCTCCTCCCTCCAACCTGCTATGTTAAAATAAAAATAAAAAAAATGAAAAAAAGAATTGACAATAAATGTAGACAAAAGGAAGAACTCATCTATTTAAATAAAAATGTCTTATTACACTTTTAATATTTAACATTCTATTGTTTAGTTAAAGTTTTACATGTACCACTTACTTTTCACATTGGTCGACATGTTTCTGCATTTCAGCAACAGATTTTTTTTCTTGGCAGTACAAACAAGTTTCTTGTGGCCTTGTCCTGATTTTCCCTCTGAATACTTGTCCATGTATAAAAAAAAAATAAAGTCAGACATGGCAAATCTTAACAGGCATTTGTCCATGCTTTGTCTATGCAGTTTACTTACCTCCAAACTTAGATCTTTCTGAAGAGGTCTGATGTAAATTATGCCAACTCCTATGCCAAGGGTACTGTTACTCAAGTACTTTGCTGAGTGTCCTTCATTAGGACAAGGGATTATTTCCAATGATTCTCGAATCTTAAGAAGTTCATAGCCTGCAGCATCTTCGAGCTTCGAAAACTGTTTATAGAGGTAATTTGTAAAATCCTCTGGCTGACAATATTTATCTGAAAGGCAAACAAAATGTTTACAGGATGATATATAATAGAACTAAGTTTTTTTCACAATGTTACAAGGGAATTTACCTGGGAAAACATTTGTTTTCTCCCCCAGATCAGCTCTCTCCAGTTTCAGCTTCTCAGATGGGTTTGGAAGCTCACAGTCTCTTCTTTCAGACAAGCAAAAAAAAAAAAAAAAAAAACTGTGGGTGTAAGTTGTGGTCTTTGATTTTTTTTTGTTTGCTGGCAGAGCTGAACTGCATGACATCTTCCATAAACCCACTGGTGCCTGTGCATATAGGGGCAAACAACCTGCTCATATCACTACATGCACCTTGGAAACATTTTAAAGCAAGAAAATAAATTTAATTTTTGAACAAAGTAAATATTTTGCAATGGTAATAATCATGCATATAAAATAACTGTCTTATGAAACATGTGTTTGGTTATATTATTATCGTTATATTATTATTAGTTTAACAGAGTTTGAGAATGATCTTAACCCTCTACCGCATAGTGTTGCCATATGGCAACATACTCTTTGTGTTCATTTCCTTGCCACTGTCTCTTTAAGAGAACATTCTCGTTTTTTTGTTGGTAAGAGAAGACCTTAGTTTAGCCAATGATGTGCTTTGGTTAAGTCACATGACATGCAATTTTTTTTTCTGTGGCGCGATTTCTGACAGACTGCTGAATCTTGTCGGTAGTTGCTGAAAGCAAACTAAAATGTCAGTAACAAACAAGGACCCGCCCATGTCACATTCACAAAAAAAAAAAAAAATTGTTAACATCATCTCAGGTAAGTTATGATGACATATTCACCACTAAAAAAAGTTTTTATGAAATTAGTTTTTGGTAAATCGCTAAAATGTCTGTGTTGCCATATGGCAACACTGCACAATAATGGAATGACATTATTATAATAGGTTAGATAGCTAGCAAAGGCCAGCTGCAGTCTGTTAAGCTGTAACAATAACAATAACATTAATGCTAGTGATATAATGTTGATTAGTCATATGTTAAGGACTGCCATGGCATTTGTATTATGGATTAAATCAACATCAGAGATCTGCCACCAAAGCCAGTACTACTGGCCCAGACCTACCACTGGCCTACCATTGTGTCTCAAAAAGGCAGGTGCAAGTGGATGTAAGTGTATTGTTAGGGTGAAGAGCACCAAATGTGATGTGTACCTGTGTCTCAATCCCATGTCAATGTTTTATGATACATGATGATACGTATTATATTTGTTTTTAACTGTCTACATTTGCATGTTTAATAATATTCATGAAAAACGTAATGAAATTCAAAGAATATAAAGCATTATTCAGCAAAAGAGAATGGAATAAATAAAAGCACAAGATGTTGGAAAATAAGTATAAGGTGTTGTTTATATTTACTGCTAAAGCTTATAATAGCAGCATTTGATTCAATACAAACATTTCTGAGGAAAAATATTAACTATATACACTTACACTTATTCTAAGTTATTTCCACTATTGTATGTTGTTGCCATATGGCAACATATCATAAAGTACCTTAAAATAATATTTTTTTCCAATTTTTTTTTTTACAGCACTTCAAGTTAAGCCATTCTAAGAAAAGAAACAGCATCAAATATTTTTTTTTTCTATAGATTTATCATAATGTGTGCGGTAGAGGGTTAAGTTATTGATGTTTCTGATTACGAGAAGCAGAGCATGTCTGGTGGTCTCATTTACATAGTGCCCCCCATAGAAAGAAGAAAGTGGACCATATGTATTTGTATTAAATGTATTATTATAGTATAATCAGGTAGGAACACATTAATACATGACAACTGGTGCTCAGTAGCAAATACACCAAGTATGAGCACGCCAATATAAAAAGTCAAATTTGGGACCTTTATAAATCAAAATCCAGATGCATTTCACAGGTCTGAGAAATACTTATGGTTAATGGTCAAATATATATGTTATGCAAATTAAATCATGAAATATTATATAAATAAATTAATAATAAAGCCTCACCCTGACCATCACTTCTTGTGCGTATCATCGCAGGGGAAGGAGCACTCGATGGAGATACGAATGCCGCCTCTCGCAGCAGCTGGGAGATCGACTTCTCCATTACGAGATTTAATGAAAATTGTACATAAAAAAGGCCCAATCTTCTGATCAACACATTTTCTGTCAAACCCTTGAACACAGGGCCCGCCAAATGTGGTCGAATGTTTTATTGTTTCAGCATGTTTTTTATCTCCCAATAAAAAACAACAATAAAAACAAACAGCCAAATTCCGACAGTAACATGTAATTTTCCAATAAAACAGTAATATACCATAGAAAACAATGCATTCTGAGTAATATTTGTCATTTTCGAGAAAATAGCCTACAGAAATGTACTGTGAATTAACATCGTTCAAGCCCCGTTCACACCATCAGCGACAGAATGTAGGCGTGTAAAGCGACAGTAGACATGCAAATGAGGAGCGAATTTCGTGAGTGACAACCAATAGGAGTGAAGGCTCTCTGGAGCTCATGTCACCGTCTCGAGTGCAGGCAAGACAGACAGGACATAGTTCTGGAGCAATTTCACTGTTTTATATAATTTGGCTGTACATACATGGATATAATAAAATGATGCGTGGAAAAGAAACTGTCGGCAGTCTTGTGAGTTTGATTCATACATTTTGTGTTGTTAATTATATGATGCTGTGAGCAGTTTAGCACTGCTGCAGTTCATATTACAGTTTCCCCTGCATTGTGTTGATTATTAGAGACAAGAAAATTGATTATTTGTGAAATTTGAATGACGTTTTAGTATTTTTTGACAGTATGAGGGAGTTTAATTTGTTGATAGATCGATCATTAATCTAGTTAATGATTTCTTAGCTTTATCATTTGTGATTGCATTTTCTATAGATATGATCAGACATGCAGTCTACCAATGATATTAGAGCGACAGCACTAGGAACGCCCACAAGAGACTTCACAGTACAGAGACTAGCAACATGCAGAGAAAAAGTCGCTGGCGGTGTAAACGGGGCTTCAAAGTCGACACTCAGAGGCTGTATTCCAAATCACACCCTATACCCTCATTCACTATTCCCTACATTAGTTCACTAATATAGTCCACTTGACAGAGTGAATGAAAAGAAGTGAGTGAATTCAGACACTGATGAACACCTGATAAGCAGAATCACTGAAGGACAGAGAAACAAGACAAGCAGAAACACAAGAACTACAACTGACTTCAGCCACACTGAGTGTCAAACCAGTTCACAAACCAGTTTGACATTATTTCTTTCATACATGTACAGAAGTTCTTGTTGAGAATTAACAGATTTAGATGTTGATGTTTTATTGAAAATAATAAATTTGTAGTCGCTGTTGTGGTAATCAGTGTTTGCTTTAGTTGTGATCTTGACCCTTAACTCTTTAACACTAGTTTTCCCTGGCTGCTCTAACTGCTCTAAAGCACATTTGTTATGGCAAGAAAAAGCCAAGAAGAAGTTGGTATTTTTGGCTGTTATGATGATGCCATAATCATCTTGGACTGATTCACTGATCTCTTTCTATGTCTAATCTTTAATTGTATGTATCTTTTAATTTTATATTTATTTATTTAGAGTAGATCTGTGATTTTACAGCATGAGACCCAGCAATGTTTCAGCCATCAGTTATTTTGAAAGATATTGAAATATATATAATAAATAAATATCATATAGTGCAGGCATCCTTAAATCTGGACCTCAAGATCCATTTTTCTGCAGAGTTTATCTGTAAACCTAAAATCCCCAGTGTTAAATCAACTCTGCTCATATTGTCCCATTATACAGTATTAAATTAACATTGATGCTGTGTTAAAGTTAATGAGATAATTAAGTGATTAATTAAGGGATGATTAAGCATTAATGATGAACACTGTTTATTTATTACTTATTACTAACCAGATTGACTTTATTTCTGTCATGCATCTACAGAAGTTATTGTTGAGAATTAACAGAGGGTTTAGATGTTGATGTTTTATTGGTCAAAATGTGATACTACCATTATGGAGATCAGTGTTTGCTTTAGTTGGGCTCTTGACCCTTCACTTCCTAAGGTAGATTTTCTCTGCAACAATGTATATAGTATTGTAAAACAGTAAAATTAGCAGATGTTAGTTTTTATTTTTTTTCATGAATATAATCATCGTGACCTGACTGGATTGCATCCAAAATCACTAATCAACATGTTGTTAATACATTTTGATTGTCACCGTCAAACATCTTGTGCATGTGCTTTTTATCCACCTTCAGGATATGTGATCATTTTAACCCTATTGGTGCCAATACTGCAGTTACACAAGGTTGCTGACTATAAATGCCAAATATAAACACAAATTTAAAAACAGAACATTTTGTGATGATTTTACAAACGTGAAAAAAATCTGCAATGTTTTTTTTTTTTTTTAATTCTTCTACAAGTATCTGTTGTTTAACTGCAGTTAAACAACCGTTGTACTGAGGATGCCATCGTCATTGCCCTCCACACTGCACTTAATCACTTAGAGCATGCAGGAAACTATGCAAGGCTGCTTTTCATAGATTATAGCTCAGCCTTTAACACTATCATTCCTGATATTCTGATCAATAAATTACTGGATCTGCAGCTTCCACCCTCAACTTGAGCCTGGATAAAGGACTTCTTAACCAACAGACCACAAACTGTAAAATCTGGCTCTCACGTATCCTCCTCTCTCACACTCAGCACTGGATCACCCCAGGGCTGTGTGCTGAGTCCGCTCCTGTACGCTCTCTATACCTACGACTGTGTTCCAACCTACAAAATTATAAAGTTTGCGGATGATACAACAGTAGTCAGACTCATTTCAGGAAGGGAAGAGGTTTAACAGATTGGTGCACAGCAAATCATCTTCACTTAAACACCACAAAAACCAAGGAGGTCACTATTGACTTTTAGAGAAATAGGGGGGATTTCGCCCCCCTCTACATAAATGGAGATTGTGTAGAGAGAGTGACATCATTTAAGTTCCTTGGAGTATATATTTCAGAGACTCTTTCCTGGACCACCAACATCACAGCACTGATAAAGAAGGCCCAGCAGCGCCTCTACTTTCTGAGAGTACTCAGGAAAAGCGGGTTGGAACAAAAGTTGCTGGTGTCTTCTATCAGTCCACTATCCAGAGTTGTTTACTTATTCCATCATGGCGTGGTATGCTGGGAGTTCGGCTGGAGACAAGAAGTCATTACAGAGGGTCATTAACTCAGCTCAAAAGATAATTGGTTGCCCTCCTAGAGGAGATCTCCAGCTCCCGGTGCCTCAAAAGGGCCGGGTTCATCATGTCAGTCTCCTCTCACCCAGCCCACCACCTATTTGATCTGTTGCCCACTGGTAGGCACTACAGATCGATCAAGACTCAAACCTCCAGACTCAGGATCAGTTTTTTCCATGGGCCATAAGAACACGAGTTATTTAACGAGTTTGTTTGCCCATATAATTAAGTATTAGGTTAGCTAATTTGGCTTGCTGTCCACTGAGGAGGGGCTCGATGAAGCAGCTACAGCTCGAGCTGATATACCCCCCCCAGTAAATAAATACAGGATATGATTACATAGGGAAAGGTACCTGAGATGAAGGTGGAGTTTGGGGAAGTGGAGGGATGCTGAAACAGCTGAGACTGAAGAGAGGTAAGCAGCTGCTTATATACTCTGGCTGTTGATTGGAAGATTAGATGGGCTTGCCTCCCTAAATTACGTTTAGGAACTTCACTTATGGTCATGCTGCTATTTTGTAGCATTCCCCGCTGAACAGATGCAATTTACTCTCAGGAACTGATGTTTATAAAGAATTGAATTTCCAAAAACACCTTAAGAGCTGAATAAAAACAAACAAACAAATATTAGACATCTGCCTGCAAATTGTATACAAATGTCCATAAACCTATAAATTAATGAATAAACTTTTGCAATTAATTAGCTTACGCCATAAATAGTGTGACATAAATCACGTTAGTAATAACCTTGCTTTACTGTACTGTAATAAGCCTGAATAATATGAATTATTTAACACTGACAGTAACAAACTTCTTTAAACTGAATCTAGATAGAAAATAAAAGTGCTGATTTACTGTAAACAATCTATCTGGAGTGCAAATCAAGAGAAACACTGACGAGGGCTACATTAGCAACATTAGCAAATGAAAGAGATCGATAAAATAAACACTTCAAAGTCCTTCAAAGTTTACCACACAACATAAAATTAAAACGGTACCTTGTGCCCTTCAGACAATAGCTAAGATGTAGAAAGAAACCTTTTAAAACAAAGATTTGTACAGTGTGTACCCAAAAGTTCATCTTCCTTCTCTGGTAACGTTAATCAGAATGACGCTTCATGTAAGCTGTGTCCCAATTTAGGGACTACACACTTTGAAATGCATGAAAGGGGTGGGCCTTTGGAGTGGGGGAAGGTCTAACTGAGGTGCAGGGTTAGCAGGTCTGCTCAACAAAACCATCCCAAAAGTAGCCTAATCACAGCACAAGTGTAAAAATAGCCCAATTTCAGACTTGAGCAACAATGAGCCGAGCGTCGTTACATGTCCCAGTAGCTGTGAGACAGACAGATGACAGTTGACGTTTGTGAGTGAAATGGATGCAGAAAAGTTTTGGGACTTTCTATTGGGTTTTGACATGCTTCAATGCCCGCAACGACAGGACACCAGACCATATAAACAGGTAAAATATGTATGGTTAAACTGTGTCACTTTATACTGTTAGCAACAACCACACCACACACTAACAGATTTTACACTTCCGGGGCGCTGCTCAGCAGGCGACCTGGGCAACAGGTAACTGCACAATTGAGTTGGAAAGGAGGTTTTTGTGGCTTATTTCGAACTATCGAAATTGTTCAATTAGAAGATTGGAAGATAACTGCACTCATGCATGTCCTTTGGATGGGAATTGTTTTGTTTTCCCTTGTTACGAGTACAACTTTGGTGGCACATGGTCATGAAGAGGATGCCATCTTCTACACCAGGACGCGCTTATGGCATTCTGCTTCGCTGGTACGTGTTTTGAATTACCCGCTAATCTGCCTCATTTACCCGAAGAGCAGCGGAGACGACCGCAACAGCAGTTACTTGCTTCGCCGCGAGCTAGAGGCATAGTTCGGCGCAGAGGTAAACAGGGAGGTGTACGACAGCATTTGAGGAGGAGAGGAAATCGTCCAGCCCTGCCTTCAATAATCTTGTTTAATGCCCATTCATTACGAAATAAAATGGATGAACTTCGGATTAATTCAACTTTTCGTTATGAGTACCGGGACGCATGCATCTTGGCTGTGTGGCTTCAGCCTGACATCTGTTCAGGTGGATGGTTTGACATAGGTGCGTGCAGACAGAGATCTGGTCAGGTCAGGAAAATCCTGCGGAGGTGGGGTTTGTGCTTATATAAAGTACGAGCTGTGACGCAGGTGTCTGAGTGCGTGCAACAGCAGCTCCAACGTATGCCAAATGCTCCTCTGTTTGTTCTGGGTGATATGAATCATTGTCATCTTGAAAGATTTCTTCCTGGTTTTCAACAATATGTTAATTCAAATACAAGGGGTATTAATATTTTTGGACAAGTGCTATGGGAACATATCAAATGCATATACTGTGAAAATTAATCCACTGTTAGCAAACTCGGACCATAATACTGTGCATCTTATTCCTGTTTACCGTACCTTGCTGAAGTCAAATAAGCCTAGGAACAAGGTGGTGAGACTGTGGTCTCCAGAAAGAGTGGAGATATTGAAAGTGTAGCAAAGGGCTACTTGAAGCTGTTAGTGCTAGCTTGGATTGCAGTGAACTAGGTGTGTCGGTCAGAACACCACAGAGTGAAGAATCAATTTGAACTGGTTTATTATCACTGGTATGCAGATATCAACATCAGCAGGGGAAGTCAGCCTTTACATGCACATTAATAAACAGACGTTTAAATAGAAGGGCTGTAGTGGACAATGGAGGGCTTAGCAATGAGGCTTCTTTCGCGGCATCCAGGAACAATGTATCCTTTTAGCTTAGTTTGAGCCTTAGGATAACCACAGATAAGCAGGCAAGGACTGATATGAATGATAAGACTTGTGAGCTGGTTAAGCACATCCAGCGGAGGAGAACCTGAGGTACATTCAGTAAGAGTCCTGTGTTATCTTGCGTGGGTTTGCTCATAAATGAGTTGGATACATATCAGCTGATGTAGACTTGGATGGTACGGTAAGGACGTGTGTTTGTGTGGTTTATCTGCAAAACACACAGCAGCACTCAACTGTCAGCAATATCATTACATTATCCTCATTCACATACAACTATATATAGGCTGCTCCCTTCATACAATAATGTAATAATGCATAAACATGCGATATAACAGCGTACTGACTTGCTTTGTCACTTTATATAATTCAAATAACACCGTCCATCACGTTTACTATCATTATTTATCTACATGCCTTACTGCAACATTATAAACATTATAATTGTGAACATCGTAGACAACTTAAATGATTTAGAACTAGCACTGATGAGTTAACATCGTCTTGTAACATTATACAGCGTCTAACATTAACTGCGTCATCACTGATGATGAGCATAGATCAGCAAACACAACAGAATCAACAGTACTCACTCCCATAGGACGCACACAAACACAAGACACATCCAATCCAATGCTGACAACAACTTTGATGCGCGTCCTCAGCACTGATGAATGGAGTAAACCCGATCGTCAGCAGCGGATGATGCAATCTGTCACTCGCTCCGTTGGTGAGTGAACAGTGTTCTCTTCCGTCTGTTCGCGCTACATATTTTCATAATAAGAGTCCCCACTAGGGCAGCACAACCATGCTTTGACAATGTTACACTTTATGAAGTAGTCTTTTGCACAGCCGCCCCCAAATTGTGTGCAATTTGCTCATGTAAAAGACTCTCAAGTTGTCAGAGGGCATTTGTCATCCTCCTCAGCATCTGGGATAACCGGAAGAGTAATAAGCCGGGCAACTGGCCGGGTGTAGACTTTGTCTTTGACCTGTATGTCTACAGATCGCACATGACCATCTGCACTCGGATACACTTTAACCACCCTGCCTACTGGCCAGAGCGCCCTGGGAAACTGGGGGTCCATCAGCAGGACTACAGAACCTACTGTCAGATCGTCAGGGGTACCATGCCATTTTTGTCTGCACTGGAGGGCCGGCAGGTAGCACCTGATGAATCTGGCCCAAAAGTGATCTGCTATAACTTGGCAGTGTCGCCATCTCCGCTTGCTTAATCCCTCACTCTTAGGGTAGACCACGGGAGGCAGTGCTCCATCCAGCCGCCCCATCAAGAGGAGATTTGGCGTCACAGCATCCACGTCAGCAACGCTAGACGAGGTATAACCCAAAGGTTTAGTATTCAGTATTGCCTCAACCTCTAATAGAATAGTATATAGAACCTCCTCAGAGATAGGCTGAACTCCTATGACAGTATACAGTGCAGTCTTGACAGACTTTATCTCCCTCTCCCACGTTCCCCCGAAGTGAGGAGCTGCAGGGGGGTTAAAGCGGAAATCAATCTTCTGCTTGGCCAGAAGGTGTTGGAGTTCGGAGGACATGCTGTTAAAAGACTCACGCAGCTCTTTCTCTCCTGCCTTAAAGTTTTGTACCCTGGTCGGAACAGAGCTCAACTGGAGTCCCTCGGCGAGCGATGAAACGCCTGAGACTCATCAGGAAGGAGTCCGTATCCATACTGTGCATGAGGTCTAGATGCACCGCCCCGGGTGGTAAGGCACTTATAGATGATGCCCCATCTCTTCTCTGAGCGCCGTCCTATCTTGACTTGAAACGGTCCGAAACAGTCAACGCCTGTAGAGTAGAATGGCGGTTTGTATAAGCGTAGACGGGCCACCGGTAGGTCGGCCATCTTCGGGACCAATGGCTTAGATTTCCACCTTCGACACTCTTCGCACTGGTGTTGCACTCTCCGAACTGCCTCCCTGCCACGGAGAATCCAGAAGACCCGGCGGATCTCTGCAAATACTCGCTCTGGGCCTGGGTGACAGAGTCGAGCATCATAGTCCTGGATAAGGAGTTTTGTTACTGGATGCAAGGGGTCCAGAACAATAGGATGTCTGAATGCAGGGTCTAACCATTCGGCACGTCGGAGTCTCCCTCCTACTCGTATGATTCCCTCATCCGGGTCCAGCTCCGGGGACAGGGTGAGGAGACGACTACTTCGGAGAACCGCTTTCCCTGCTTTAAGGTGTCGCAACTCCTCCGGGAAGCACTCCGCCTGAACTCTCTGGAAGATAGTAATCTCTGCCCGTCGATAGTCTGCTGCTGTTAAGGGATCATCTTGATCTGCCGCCCCATGCACCTCCTGCGCTACGGCCTCGACCATATCCTTCCAGGACCGGTATGACTGGCCCAGAAAGGTCTCCTGTCTATCCGCAGTGGATATCACTCCACACGCAGTAGACTTCTTATACTCCTTGACATCCTGTACCGGTACATCTCCAGGTAAGGATGGCCATTCAGCAGGCCCCTTGAGGAGGAAGGATGGCCCTTGGCTCCAGCGGTTGGGCTCTGCTAATTCTGCCCATGTCTTTCCTCGGGTCACATCATCTGCCGGGTTCTGTGCAGAGTCCACGTAACGCCAGGGACTCCCTCCAGTAAGCTCCTGGATCTCGGCTACGCGAGTACCCACAAAGACTTTAAAGCGGCATGACTCCGACTGTAACCAAGTCAACACTGTCGTAGAGTCGCTCCAAAGAATCGTCTGATCTGTCTTTAACGTCAGTTCTCTCTCTAACGTCTTCGCTAACTGGGCAGCCGTCAAGGCACCACAGAGCTCGAGGCGGGGAATGGAATGCTGACGACGGGGAGCTACCCTGGATCTAGCCGCCAGAAATGCCAGGTAGACCTGTCCCTGAGTATCTTCTGTTCTCAGGTAAGAAACTGATCCGTAGGCCCTTTCAGAGGCGTCACTGAACACATGGATCTGTCTGGAAGCAACCCTCTGATCAGTTGGCGTTGGAGCATAGGGTCTGGGTAACGAGATGAGTGGCAGCAAGTGCAGCTCTGATTCCCACTCCTTCCACGCCTTCTGCAGCTCTTGAGGGATAAGGGGGTCGTCCCAGTCACGCGGCTTGTCCCACATGCTCTGGACGATCAGCTTGGCGCGGGTAGTGTAAGGTGCAATGAATCCCAGGGGATCATATTGTCGAGCTAACACACCTTGTAAACATTCCTCATTGTCAATGCCCCATACTCCAGAGGTCGGTTCCTGTAGCCTAAGATGTCTGTGTCCCAGTGCCAGCTTAGACCGAGTGCTGGTTCTGACAGGCCAGGTTCATCATTAGACAGCCATCGCTCCATGCTATCAGACCTTGCATCTGCAGGTAAGTGCCTGAGGACATCAGGTATGTTACAGGCCCACTGTCTGATCTCGAACCCTCCGGATGCTAGTACCCCTCTGAGCCGGTCCACCAGTTCTCTGGCCTCATTTACAGTGTGCACACTCTGGAGGCAGTTATCCACATAAAAACAGCGCTCCACTGAATGCTTGACTACTTCTCCTGGCCCGCTATGATCTCTTGCATGCATTTGGAGAGCAAAGGTGGCGCAGCACGGTGAACATGCTGTGTCAAATGGTAGCACCTGCCACTCGTAGACATCAGGGGGATCATCGCGCTTCATGTCCCTCCATATAAACCTTAGGAGCGGCCGGTCTTCTGGTAAGAGCTGGACCTGGTGGAACATTCCTCTGATGTCACCACTTACTGCCACTGCATGTTCCCTGAAGCGCAGTAAAACTCCCAGCAGAGAGGCTCCCAATGTTGGTCCAGGAAGGAGAGTATCATTAAGGCTTCGACCTTGATATTGAAAAGAGCAGTTGAAGACCAAACGACTCTTCCCGTTATGACTCACTAAGTGGTGTGGTATGTACCACGACTCATCCATGGCTGAGGCCTCACCTGGGTCAATCTTCTTGACCGCTCCTGTCTCCACCAACTTCTGAATCGCTGCGCGATACTCATCGGCTTGTAGGGGGTCTCGGGCCAATCGTCTCTCTAGACTTCTGAGGCCAGGTAAGACGGCTTCCTTTGGAGCTCTGAGCGGGGGAATATCTTGTTTCCTTAGCAGAGGTGTGGCATATCGGAGGATGCCTGCGACTGGTACACGCCTCGTCTTGGCCTCCAGGAGCTCTCCAGCGCTTCCTTATCCTGCTTCGATCTCATAACTAATTTGCTGTTCTGGTATGGCAGTAGGTCCATTTTCCAGAGCATCTCAACATTCTGCATCAGCTCTGTCATTCGGGGTGAGATACTAGTGAAGAGACACTGCTGGGTGCTCTGAGGCCACTGGGTAAGGTGTGTAGGTCCTTGAAGTGTCCATCCCAATCTTGTGCGAATGGCTGCCGGTCCTCCAGGAGGGCCCAGTCTCACCGGTTCCGTAGGAGTAAGTAGATGTGGGTAGTCGGCTCCGATCAGCACGAGTGGTTTAACATGCTGAAATGGCTCAAGTGGAAGATCCGCCAGGTGTTTATACCTTCTCTTCAAACTGGCAATGGGGTAAGTGTGGTCTGCCAAACCCAAGCGTTGTGAGGTGAAGGCCTCCACTATCCGGAATGTTCTCTTGGGATTCATAGGAGATGATATCTTGAATGAGACGGCAGATCCCTTCAAAGTTTGGACTTCCTGACGAATTGTTCGGAGAGCGAGATCTTCAGGCCTCTTATGCAGGCCCAGTTTGTCAACTGCCTCAGGGAGGAGCATTGTGCGCTCCGATCCATCGTCCAGTATTGCGTAAGTATCTAGTGTCCTGTCTTTGTTATGCAGGAGAACTCTGACGACTTTCAGCAAGACACGAGAATGGGCGGATGGCCTGTCTAGGTAGAGAACTTCCGTACTGCTGCTCACCAGACAACTTTCAGCTTTCGACTGCTCAGCCTTAGGGCGTGTGTTGGCGTCGTGTAGGACTCTCAGATGTTTCCCTTGACAAATGTCGCAGAGCTTTTTAAGGTCACATTGCGCTGCTTGATGTGCTCTCCCGCATCTCTCCAACATTTCTTCTTAACTTTGATCCACTCTATGACCTCCTCTCTGGTAAGTTTCTGAATAGCGGGACACTTATTTAGGAAGTGCTCCGTGCCCTCACAGTATGGACAGTAGGGTTTTGCTTTGCCCTTCCATCTCGACACAGATGAGCTCTGAACCTCCTGTTTAGTTGCATGGTTTGATGTATAGCTCTCGGCTCCATGTAGCACTGTAGCTGCCGGCTTGCTGCGTCGCTTCTCAGCTCGGTAACCTGACGGCCCTGGGGCACGGATGTCAGAAGGATTATCATAGCCTTGGCACCACGACTCATATCGAAGCCATTCTGCCAGGTCGAGCAGTGTATGCGTGTGTCCCGGACGGTGGAACATCTGACGCCTGAAGTTTGCTCTCATTTCTATTGGAAGCTTGGTAAGAAGTCTGGCCACATGTGAGCCGCATCTCAGCTCGACTTCTCCATTTGGACCCAGGGTCTGTAACATACCCACGAGTGACTGTACATGCAGGGAGAACCTTTCAAAAGCAGCAATATCTCCTCGTCTAATTTCAGGCGAATCCATCACAGCAGCAATCCTCTTCAAAGCTACATGATGTGGCTGGCCGAACTTCTCGGTCAAGGCTGCCATAGTGTCAGTGTACGGCCTAGGTGAGTTGATAAAGGAGTCGGCGATGAGACAGGCCTCTTCAAGCTTCACATGATCCACAAGGATCTGATACTTGAAAAGCTCCGTAGCATCAGTGGGTAGTAGGTTTGCTAGAGCTAGTTTTAACCGAGAAAACTCCATCGGGTCCTTATGGACGAAGAAAGGAATTTTTGGTGCCGGCCCCCTGTACTCTCCTCCTCCCAAAGTCGCTGATACTGGCGAGTACTGTCTGCCTTGGGCAGGACGTGGTTGGCTTGTAACAGGCCTGAGAGGGTGCTGAGTCGAGGATCCTGCATCCATATGATACATACTCGGCTGCGGACGTGAGATGGGCGAGTAGAGTTGTGGCCTCTGGGTGTAGGACCGGACATCGTGTTGTTCAGTACCTCGTTTAGTCTGCGGGGGGTTCAGACTTTGAGGAGTCGAATGAGGATGAGTGTGGGTCATGATGCTGGACGTTACACTGTCCCTCATAAGCTGAAGCTCGCTCATCATACGGTCTATGACGACGACTACTCGCTGCTCCCCAGCAGCTGCAGACATTGGAGGATAGTCAGACGAGGGCCAGGGGGGAGGGGGCAATCCCTCATCATACTCCTCTTCGTCTAAGGCTAATGAGTCAACTGGTAAAGGAAGGGGTGGCATTGGCCATTGCTCCGAGGTCTGATCCCGCTGCACTGCTGCTGAGGCAGTAGACTGATACGATTCCCTTCTAGTATCATAAGGTGAAGTGAAACTATACTGCCCGCTCTCGGTGTGTAGCCTGCTTGGTTCTGCTTCCTCAGAGTGGGGCAAAGGGGTATGTGGCCATCCTAGGCTTGTATCATTGAAGCTCTCCTCAGAACTTGGGGAATAATCATCCTGCACATTGCCGTGTTTTCTCCACTTCACATGAGGCTGTGAGCTCCACTCTTCTCCCCTGGGCACGTGTGGTGCTGGGCTGGCATGTGAGGGACCACGTATCTTTGATCGCACTACATCAACGTCGTAATCTTTCAAATAGGATGGCAGTCTCACCTGACGTTTGGGCCGAGTAGATGGGGCCCACGATGCTTCATCACTCTGTTGCATGCTCCTAGCACAGCTGCAGATCCGGCTCGAAGGACCACAATTTTGTAGCAAAGGGCTACTTGAAGCTGTTAGTGCTAGCTTGGATTGCAGTGAACTAGGTGTGTCGGTCAGAACACCACAGAGTGAAGAATCAATTTGAACTGGTTTATTATCACTGGTATGCAGATATCAACATCAGCAGGGGAAGTCAGCCTTTACATGCACATTAATAAACAGACGTTTAAATAGAAGGGCTGTAGTGGACAATGGAGGGCTTAGCAATGAGGCTTCTTTCGCGGCATCCAGGAACAATGTATCCTTTTAGCTTAGTTTGAGCCTTAGGATAACCACAGATAAGCAGGCAAGGACTGATATGAATGATAAGACTTGTGAGCTGGTTAAGCACATCCAGCGGAGGAGAACCTGAGGTACATTCAGTAAGAGTCCTGTGTTATCTTGCGTGGGTTTGCTCATAAATGAGTTGGATACATATCAGCTGAAGTAGACTTGGATGGTACGGTAAGGACGTGTGTGTGTGTGGTTTATCTGCAAAACACACAGCAGCACTCAACTGTCAGCAATATCATTACATTATCCTCATTCACATACAACTATAGGCTGCTCCCTTCATACAATAATGTAATAATGCATAAACATGCGATATAACAGCGTACTGACTTGCTTTGTCACTTTATATAATTCAAATAACACCGTCCATCACGTTTACTATCATTATTTATCTACATGCCTTACTGCAACATTATAAACATTATAATTGTGAACATCGTAGACAACTTAAATGATTTAGAACTAGCACTGATGAGTTAACATCGTCTTGTAACATTATACAGCGTCTAACATTAACTGCGTCATCACTGATGATGAGCATAGATCAGCAAACACAACAGAATCAACAGTACTCACTCCCATAGGACGCACACAAACACAAGACACATCCAATCCAATGCTGACAACAACTTTGATGCGCGTCCTCAGCACTGATGAATGGAGTAAACCCGATCGTCAGCAGCGGATGATGCAATCTGTCACTCGCTCCGTTGGTGAGTGAACAGTGTTCTCTTCCGTCTGTTCGCGCTACATATTTTCATAATAAGAGAGTCCCCACTAGGGCAGCACAACCATGCTTTGACAATGTTACACTTTATGAAGTAGTCTTTTGCACAGAAAGGCTGTTTTTTATGTACTAACTGGGAGGTGCTGTATGATCCAGATATTGACAGGCATAATGAAATCAGGTCTGCATATGTTAAATTCTGTATAGACTCTGTGATTCCAGTCAAACAAGTTTGACATTTTCCAAATAACAAGCCTTATATCACCAAGGAGGTTAAAGAGTGATCTTTCTGCTTTTATTTTGAAAACTTTTGCAGAGGAATTAGCCCCTGCATGGGTGGACATTTTTCAGAGGTCCATTGATTTACATATCATTCCAGATATTTGGAAAAAATCAATTATTATACCAGTTCCAAAAAAAATCCAGTCCTCAAGAGTTTAATGATTATCGCCCAGTTGCCTTAACCTGTTTTGTGATGAAATGTTTGGAAATGATGATGGTGTGGAAGCTTAAGGAAGAGGTTAAGGACCTTCTTGATCCTTATCAGTTTGCCTATCAAATTAATAGGGGCACTGATGATGCTATCCTTACTGTGGTACATCATGTTTTAAAACATCTGGAGGATCCTAAGGCTTATGCCAGGTTGTTCTTTCTTAATTTAAGCTCTGCTTTTAATACCGTGCAGCCACACCTCATGCTTTCCAAACTAAGTAGTATGGCTGTTAACCCATATAGCATCAAATGGTTTCATGCATTTCTTACTGGTAGGACTCAGCAAGTTAAAATCAAGCAGACTCTTTCTGAGTGTAGGTCCATCAGTACTGGTGTACCCCAGGGATGTGTATGCTCACCACTCTTATTTACACTGTATACCAATGAATACAGGAGTCACCATCCTGGAAATATTGTTGTAAAATTCTCAGATGATACTGCCATTCTTGGTCTTCTGTATGAGGATGAGGCCATTCAACATTATACTACTGAGATTAATAAGTTTGTTACATGGAGTAAAGAACACAGTCTTGTAATTAATGTTAAAAAAACAGAGGAAATGATTTTTGATTTCAGATCAGTGGGCAACCACTCACCTATTATGATTAACAATGAGCCCATTTTTACGGAGACTCAGACTTTATGGTGTCACTCGGAGTGTTATGTTGTTGTTTTATCATGCCTGTATTGAATCCATCTTATTGTATGTTATAGCCGCCTGGTTTGGTAATCTGACAGTTACCTTTAGATCACAGTTGAATCGGCTGGTGCATATGGCAATGAAAGTGGTTGGTCTGGGGGTTTACCCCAATCTTCAATCCATATTCAACAAAATTGCTCTTAAACGGGCTAGGAAAATGACTCTGGACCCATCTCTTGTACTTTATCCTGAATTTGAATTACTCCCATCTGGTCGACGGTTCCGCACTGCAAGGATTAGATACAACCGCTATAGGAATTATTTTGTTCCTCTGGCTACAAGGCTGTTGAATTCAAATTCAAAGGACATGATTGTGTGATTGTTATTGATGGTGGTGTACTGTTGTGCAGCTTTACCTGTATTGCCCAAGACAATTTTCCCTTAACAGGGACAAATAAAGTATAAAGTAACTATTAGTTAACCTTGTTTATTTCATATGTTAAATGTAATGTTAACTGTGAAAACATATTTTCACATTTACTCTACATTTAAGTATAAATTTAAAGTACAGTACAGTATGACATTTTCCCAACTGTACTTAAGTACACTTAAAGGGTTACTTCAGGATTTAGCATTAAGCTTTGTATTAGTAGAATACCACTAGTATTTTCGAATTAGCGTGCTTTCCCCCTTCATATCAGCCCGAGATGAGAGATTATGCATTTTATTCTGTAAAAAAGCCTCCGATGACGCAAAAATCGTCATTTTGCGTCATCGGAGGCTTTTTTGGCCAGAGGCTTAAAACTACAGCCAGTAATAGCAGGTAGTTCCGCATTTTTTCACCACGCCCATACATATGCGCGTTTGAGATTACTCAGGGACATAGATCAAAGATTTTATCAAAAGTGGGTGTCAATTATATTTTTAAGCTTACAGTAATTAACTTTATTTTGTCTGCACTACATTGATGGTTCATCTCGCAAATTTATCGGTCTCTGCAGTCATCTCAACCAATACAGCAACAGGCTTTTGTGGTAACGTTAGCATAAATAGATAAATAAACTCAGTTTTACAGAACAGAGGCTTTACTTGGATAACAGTCAACTTATATGCAACTTATATGTAATTGTCTATCTAACGTTACTTTGCTAAGTTTGCAGTTTTACTGCTACCTACAACACTACATATAGGCTACTGTGTTATCAGTCTAGTATCAGCGAGTCTTACCTCTAAGCGAATACGCTTAGTACCAGATGCCCAGGCTGTTCGTCCTCTGGGAAAGTGAATATAGATGGTATCGCGGTGTCCTTCAGAATGGTTCTCTTCATTGCAAAGATATTTGGTTCGTAGTCCTCGTGCTTGAAATGGAGACTACATATTCTGCGTTTTTTTAGGTTTTCTATAACGGTGTCATCTCCAAACTTCGGGTGTTTGATGGCCCGCAGCCACTGTTTACATCGCTCCAAATCTTTAACTTAATCGGAAAATGATGTAAACTTACTTGTCCTTTCCTGGTTTTGGGTGTACATCCAGGTACAAAGCAATTTAGCACCATTTTGCTGTAAATGTATGAACTAACTCACGATTTATTTGTTTGAATTTTCCTGGTAATGCCGCCTGTAGGCGTGGTTTGGGCGTGGCCTCGCAAGGGCAGCAAAACAAGTGCATTCTGGGAGTTGTTGTCTTTCATCCACATTAGTCAAAAATACATTTTCTGCCTTTTCTCAGTCTAGAAAGCTCCAAATTCAAAAATAATTTCACATTTCTACTACATAAATTACCAATTTTAAATACACATTCATCTTTCCAGGGGTGAAGTGTAGTCAGATAAAGTGAACCAGATATACAGTAGTGTTGTCACAATACTGAAATTTCTAACTACAGTACCATTTTTGATACCACAGGAAAAATGCTGTATATACTTTAATGCAGATATTTTCAATATTTTTTATTTTTTTGTCCATACATTGAAAGTCTAGACAATCAAAAATTTCTTCTGAAGAGATCACTTTATATGATAACATTTTATTCATAGCTTTTATTCATATATAAACATTGATCAATTACTATTACAATTATCTCACAAATATTTGCTAAACAATGTATTGTTTTTCAGGGGGTAATTTTGTTGCATAACTCACACACACAGCACAAGGAAGCTGATTTCAAATGGTAAATTGAATTTTAAAAAGATGTAAACAGTATTAAATAAGAACAAATAAACAAATGACTAAGAATAGCACAAATAAATTCAATTGATTAAAGATACAAATGAAATAGACTGCTTTATTTTTCAGGTAGGTCTAACAGAAGTATTCAGGTAATAAACTGAAAAAAGAAAGAGTAATTAAATTTAAAATAACAATTGATAATCTTCATTGTTAATGACATACAGATTAATAAATTAAAACTACATCAGTTAATCAGTCAAGAGCAGTAAGTGATTTTCTCTTTGTCTTTTGTTGTTTGATTAACATGATCCTCAAATTACTTCAGTCACGAGTCATCACAGCACTCCTGTCAATCATTCAGGGCTCCGCCCACAAAGAGATGCATAAAGGCTGTAATATTTGCTGTGTGTTCAAAACATTACAGCCTCTTGTTGTTATGTTGATTAAGAAAGAAAGAAAGAAAGAAAGAAAGTGAAAACATTAATAATATTTAAATAAAAGCATCAAGAACATCAATCATGATGAATGAATAATAGGTTTTGGGTTTTCTCTGTCTTGTAGGTATTCTTACTTACTGGAAGATTTTCATACACAGACGAGTTCAGTTCGGGTTTACAATCATCAAGTTGATCAGCCTTTATGAATGAAGAGACAAAGTAAAAACAGGACTGTGTTATTTAAATTTCCATATACTTAATCAAAAGACATTTGATATTTTCACACTGACATTGAGGAGCGTTTAATTCTGTTTGAGTAAAAGTGTAGGAAATCCTCAGTTAAAACATTTACCGTTACATTCTCATACACAGGATCACTCAATTCAACATCACAAGCTTTGTGTCTGTCATGATGAGGTCTGGAATCAACCATCTGTGCCATTAAAAGAAGAAGAAAAAAAACAAAACAAAAAAAAAAAAAACAGAATATAAAGAAAATTAAAACATGTATATAAACAACTCATTTAAACTTTAACTTTTAGTTACAAATTCATTTACCAATTTTTTTTTTTATCAGTAAACTACTGATAAAAAATAAATTGTTCTCACCTGAGACTCCTGTGTGTCATTTCTCTTTTTCATCCACCTGATTCTCCTTTAAAGGCAATGATTTGACACAATTACAACCAATCTGAACTTATGTGATGTTTAATACACAATTATGATTTTGAACCAATGAGGTTTCTCTAGGACGTGACACTGCCATTATTAATGTGATGAAATCTGGTGTATCTTCAGGATTTACTGCAGTAAAGATGTGAGCTTCAGACTTCCTCATTCAATAACTAACTGAGTAGCTGTCAGTGTGGAAAGAGAGGATGGAAAATTGGAAATTGTGCTTTGGCTCACGTTCATCATGACGTCTCACTGAATTCACAATCTTCTGACTCAGTCACTCATTCATACACACTACATAGTACCACAGACACATATCTTACCAAACCAGCATCATGATGATCACTGCAGCTCCACAAACCACTCCAATGGATATGTATAATATCACCAGATGTCCAAAAGAGTAAAACATCTGAACAGATTCATTTGCTTCACTTAGAAAGAGTAATGCAAGTATATGAGCTGCTCTACCTTTAACAGTCACAGTTACAGCGTCTGATCTCTGAGATCCATGTTGATTGTGAGCCTGACAGTAGAAGCGTCCACTCTGTAGTGCACTGAAACTCTGTCCAGATCCAACAGCTGAGCTTTCATTCTCCTTAAACCAGCTGAAGTTCAGAGCAGGAGGGTTTGAATCACTGCTGCAGATCAGAGTCACTGAATCTCCTGACACTATTTCACCAGATCCATTTATCAACACTGAGACGTTCCTGGGAGGGTCTAAAATGGACAAAAAACTATATTCATATTTTGGGATTGTTAATCCACTAGTTTGTTTGTTGAAGCATTATTAACTCACACATGACATTTAAAGTCACAGCATCAGAGTATTTCTCTCCATGTTCATTGATGGATCTGCACTTGTATTTTTTACTGTCATCAGAGCTGATCTTTGAGATGCTGTAAATTCTTCCAGATCCTACAAACGTTCCTCCTTTAAACCAGCTGAAGTTCAGAGCAGGAGGGTTTGAATCACTGCTGCAGATCAGAGTCACTGAATCTCCTGACACTATTTCACCAGATCCATTTATCAACACTGAGACGTTCCTGGGAGAGTCTAAAAGGGACAAAACTAAATCCTTAAATCATCTCATTCAAACACAATCTCCAGTTTTAAAAGAACAAATGAATCTGTACTCACACATGACATTGAGCTGAACAGCAGGAGAGATGTGATTGTGTCCGTGTACAGCACAGCTATATCTGCCTGCATCCTCTCTTCTGACTGACTGCAGCAGGAGTTCATTGTTTCTGTCTCTTCTCTCAGTTAATGGCTGTGAGTTTCTGTACCAGATGAATGTTGCTCTGTCAGTCAGAGTGCAGCTGCTTTTACATGTCAGACGGACTGAATCTCCCTCTGTCACTCTCTCAGGAGACTCCACCTGAAGATCTGAACACAACACACACATTATATCTAGTGCTGCTGTCATACACTGATTATTATTCAACATAATGCACAGAAGAAGAGAGAAACCTCATGAAAGTCACCTGTGACAGAAAGAGTCACTCCTGGTTTACCAATCCATTTCACATTATCAGTGGTGAATCTGAAATAGTACTCGTGTGAATCCTTCAGTGTCACATGACTCAGTCTGATGGTGCAGTTCTGCTGTTTATCTCCCAGATACTGAAGCCTCTGACTGTATTCAGGGTCCTTAGACAGATCTGGAGGCTAAACCATGTATTAACAATTTGGCCCAGTACACATTCCTGATCTGATATCCAGTAGGGTATGTATAAGTGCAGTTCATTATCACTGATGAGTTCTTTAGTGCACAGATGTGTGAAGGACTGTAACTCACACCCCAATCAGCACTAGAAACCCCTGAAACACAGAATTCATCCTTTTATGCAGCATATGCATAAAAATGCAATCCAGTTTCTCTTGAGTGTTTTTGAAGTGTTGCATTGACTCACCGTGAATCATGAGCAGAAAGATCAGAGGAAGAGGAGGAGCCATTCTGACTGACGTCACTATCAACACCTACAATAAATGTATAGTGGCTTATTTTTTAATGTTAAAATAATGACATAACACTATATGTGTCAGACTATTCTTCCCTTATGGAATGAAAACATATTTTCATATATTCATGATTTATGATGCAAGTATACTGAAAAATAAATTAAATAATATATTGCATTAATGTGTTATATATGTTCATATATTGAAAAATATATTTACAATATATTTAAACTGTAAAATGTAATTAGTTGTGTGTACTTAGAAAAAGCATTGCCTTAAATTTCTCAAAGATGTTTTACTAAAAGTTGTAAAATGTCATATTGGGGCAATGATATAGACTGCGCATTTATTTCTACTTATTAAAATGAAACTTGAAGGGATAGTTCACACAAAAATGAAAATTTGATGTTTATCTGCTTACTCCCAATGGACTCAATCTCTGCTGATGAAGTATACATGAGAGAGATCACTTCCAGCATCAGAGCGCGTTTTCAAGCCTCACCAACCGGATGCGCAAGACAGTTAGATATAGGCTGCGTTTACACTTGCCGATTAATATGCGATCACCGTGATCCGATCAAGCAGATCAGATCATTAGCTAATCAGGACACAGCGCATTTATATTTGATTACATTAAAGGTGCTACAGAGGATGTTTTTGTCGACTGAGAAACCAAAGTCTGTTAGTGAGTTTTTGAAATAGGCGCATGCGTAAGAACAACCCCCCTCCTTCACAGCTCATTTTGAGGGAACGCCTCCCAAAACTCATGCACGAGTATTGGAACACGAGTGTTTACCACCGGCATTCGCTGTGTCGTGTTAGTGGATTCATTATGTCGGACTCACCGCAGGTAACTCATAATCTGCAGTTGTTACTCCTGACAAAAACATTGCATGCGGCGCCTGTGGAAAGTAACTGGAGCGCACACGTCTCTCTCAAGGAACATAATGGCAGTGACTGACAAGCCAGAGGGCCAATCGTTTATGCGATGATCGCATAAACGATTGGCTGATGTTTTTAAGGCCCTACCTCATGCACAGATGATGTATATTAATATTATTCCTTTCAGTGCACCTAATAAATAGTCTTTTATCAGTTAGTAAAGACAGTTTCAAGTAATATTGCAAAAATGTATAAACCAAAACATCCTCTGTAGCACCTTTAAGTGGCCTCTGTATCTGGATAACTGATCGGATTTCTGTTTCCCGCACAATATTTAAAGTAGGCGCGTTTGAAAGGCAGACGTTTCATAGCGTAAAACAACTTTCACTTTAGCCTCTATCAATGCAGTGCACACAGCACAGATTTTTGTTTTATTTATTCCACAAAAGTACATTCGATCACAAATAGAGAGCTTAATCTACCAATTTTTTCCCAACATTAATCTTGCATGGTGAAAAAAAAATATTTCAATGGATTTCATGATTGAAAGGAGCGTGCAAGCATTTGTATTGTTTGTGTAATATGTAACGTTAGAATCCGAACACTTTGTATTAAAGAAATAAAAGAACACACATCACATTAACGAGCATTCTAATAATGCTCTTTAATGTGAGCAAGTGTGGGCTATACGACACCAGATAAGAGTAAAGACGAGACAAATTAAACAATGTCCTATTGCTTTCACTCACTACTTTACTTTCCGATGCAATCTCCAGTCTTTGATCAAATTAATTTTTTTAAATGAAAAAATACTTCCAGAGTTGAAAACTAACTGGGTTGATCGTGTTAAACAAGTCACATCATCCAGGTTTAAAGTTATGAAGTTAAGCGTAATATTGGAAATAAACTGAAACAATAAAAATATACGCGATCACCTCGTTTAGATAATGTAGCACAAATGAAAAATGACACACAAGGTATCATCTAAGTCTAAATAAACTGTTTTAAAGATAGACGTTTATTGTAAAGTTCAAAGAAGTTTAATTTCTTGTCAAAACTGCATCTGTCCATTATTTTCTGACAGCCACGCGGATAGAGTGGGCGGGGATTTAAATGACGTCGTCCTCTGAATGTAGATACGATGGCTGGATCGCGTTTACATTACACTGAGATCCGACCACAATGCATCCTCAACTACCTCCAAACCAGGACATCTCACAGTGAAGCTGTGGCTGCGTCCGAAAACTGGAAAATGCTGCCTTCTGATGACACATTTCAAGGTAGGAAGGCATCAAGGCACATCCGAATTCAATGTTAGCTTCACTTCCTGTTTCCTGGGATACCTTCATCTGATCGATTTTTGAAGGGAGCATGGATGTACCCTTAGCTGCCTTTGATATTCCACAATCCTGTGCTTTCCATTCTGTGACAGTTGAGCTAGAAAAATAAATATGGCGTCCGAAAGTTGTGTTTGCTGCTCAGTTTGTGTATAAATGTACAATTTTGACCAACATATTTCAATTTTGATATCATTTCTATAGAGAAATTACTACTCTAGTAAATAAATATTTTGTTTAGTTCTCACCAAAGCTCCTGCTATATTGCTGTAGATCATTAAACTGTTACGCTGCCTCAGAAGTCTGTCCGAAATCAGTTTTGTGAGGTGCCTTCATGCACAAATGCTGTCGTACAAGTCATTCTCTTATAAGGCAGCGAGGCAGCAAGACAGCTACCTAGGTTTTTGCCACTGTATCAGAGCTTGCTTCGTTTTCGCACACAACCACGTGATCGCTTCATATTCTGATTCATATAACAAACCCTTGCTAGATGTGAAGTGTCATTTGCTTTTTAGCAAAAGAATATGTCATAATACGAATAAATATTTACATTTGCAGTTTTGTGCATGTTCAGTTTGTATTTATTCCCAGTTCATACTTCATTCTATGACAATCTTCATTTATTTTGATAATATATGCCCAAGCTTGCCTATTTCCCCCCAAAAAAATGTATTCGCAGACTCATTTATTCAAATTGTGTAAGTAAAATGACATGTGAAAGACTTTATGTATAATAATAATTTACATTGTTCTATACGCTTTTCATAACACAAACTGATTTATTACATGAAACAGTCCAAAAATAGCTGGGTCGTCTGGGATGCAAATGCAGTTTTTTCCACCTTTTGACCACAAGATGTCGTTAGTGTGCACCGTGTTGAAAAGCTTCGAGTAATGAACCTTTTTACGATACACTTTGAGGGGAAAGCCTCTGTGCTTCACAAAGCTTCATTTCGCCATCACTACATAGTGGTGTATTATTTTCATTTTTGTGTGAACTAGCCCTTTAACTGGAAAAAAAAAAAAAAATAATAATAACATTACTACAATAGATTACTGCTTTTCAAATAAAGCAACATGCAGCATGTCATCATCAGTGTCTCTTGATCTTCTCCTGGACTGAAGCACAGGCTCTACTCTTCAGCACAATGGTGACCCACAAAACTCAGACAACAGAAACCCTTTAAATCCCAACAGAACATTAAACACTAACAGATCTCTCAAGATTTCAGGAGAGGGTTAAATGACAAAAACAGCATTACCAGCTTCACTTATTACTAACCAGTTTGACTTTATTTCTGTCAGACGTCTACAGAAGATCTTCCTGAGAATTAACAGAGGCTTAGATGATTTATTGAAAAAAATAATTTTATAGTCATCATTATGGAAATCGATGTTTGCTTTAGTTAGGCTCTTAACTCTTTTTAACATCACTTTTTCTCTGGTGGTTGGAACTGTGTAGTTTTTTAGGTCACAGATCTCATCCTAAAACTTATTTGTGACAAACCTTGGGATGAGATCTGTGACCCAGGAAGTTCAATGATGATGAAGACATTGTAAATAAATACACAACAGAACACTCGGACTCTGTTCGAAATGCCAAAATCACAACACTCCAATCCTATTGGCCGGCGACAGCCTATGACGTCAACGGCGTGAACCGTGACGTATAAAGGGAGCGCCTGAGGAAGCAGTCAACATCTTATCGTCTTTGAGGGACTGTTCAGCAGGCATCCCGAAGCATGGCAGGAAAGCGCAGAGTCTCGTTCCCTGTTCTCAGGGAACCATGGTTACATGCGTAACCTGAGACGTTCCCTTTCGAAAGGGAACTTCAACTCTGCGCTAGACTGCACTATGGGGAACGATATACCCACGCCACCATGCTAGAGGAGAATGCATGCCCAAAATGTCTGGACAAACGTCCAGCAGTTTTCCAGGGAAAAACCAGGAGCAATTTCTCCAAGGCTGTCAGTGACAGCATTCCCTACGGCCAACAACACCAAGCTGAGCCTAAAAGAGGCCTTCTGTAAAAGGCCTGCCAAGGCTGCTCGAGCATCTGGGACCAACAAACCATAGAAAGTGGTCCCTCTAAGGGAATGTGGCCAAGAGTCAAAAGGAATCCTGGCCAGTCACTGGGGGGGACAAAATCACCCCCAACACCACCAAGGAGGCCTTACTAATCTAGCGAAAGCCAATCCTAGCCTGGCCAACCTTGTCTGATACACAGAACTCAGAACTCAAGCAACTCAAACCCACACGCAGAGATGGGCATCCTGGAGAGCGGAACTCAGCTGAGCGCTAAAAACCCTTGTATGAGGGGAGTACAACCACTCATCCTAGGATCTACTCAGCTTCTGATAAAAGCGCTGAGGAGGCTGTGCGCTAGAAAAACCCTGGTACAGGGGAGCACAAACCAGCCTGGGGCCAGTCTGAATGGGAGACTTCACAGAAGTCTACAACCAATGACCAGCTTAGGGAGCTAAGCACAATTACACAGTCAACCCAAAGGGAAATACGAAGCTCAACCTAACAGACAGACCATACTGTAGGCACATAGCCATGGAGGCCAACCAGAAGGGGCCTACAACATAACTAAAGTTCTTATAAATGAAAAATATCACAACAAGAACCCAATCCATAAGGTGGTATTCAGGATGGCCCATAAGGCCATTCGACTGAAAACATAGCATGCAATGCGCATGACCAATCAAATGATTAGGTAGCTGTGAGTGCCCACGAAACAGCCCGTCCAACACAATCCAACGACCAGTGTATTCGGTAAAAGCACCTTTCTACTCTTTAAGCAAGAGGAGTACAGCGTACGCCATCACGCGCTAAAGAAGGCCCCATGGGTCAATAACCTCAGCAGACACGTGGCATCAGCTCGTGGCAGTGTTATCAAGCTCCAGGCAGAACAAACCAACTACAGAGGAGGTTAATGAGTCAGCCGGAGCCCTGGCCAGCCAGCGACAGAATTCCTTTCACCGTTTTTTTTTCAAAAGAAACGCAAAAGGTACATGCCAGCATGTTCCCAAAGGAGGCCCCGAGGACCTACCCAGTACACTTACACGCAGCGTCAGCTAGCGGCCATTAAGAGATGGGCATCCCGGAGAGCAGAACTCAGCTAAGCGCTATAAACCCTTATATTGAGGGGAGTAAAATCCACTCTTCCTAGGATCTACTCAGTGGCTGATAAAGCACTGAGGAGGCTGTGCGCTAGAAAAACCCTGGTACAGGGGAGCACAAACCAGCCTGGGACCAGTCTGAACGGGAGACTTCACAGAAGTCTACAACCAATGACCAGTTTAGGGAGCTAAGCACAATTACACAGTCAACCCAAAAGGGAAGTACGAAGCTCAACCTAACAGACAGACCGTACTGTGGGCACATAGTCATGGAGGCCGGAACAAAGGGCCTACAACATAGCTAGAGTTCTTAATAATGAACTAAGCATTCCACAGAAACTCAACACATGAGGTGATATTCCGGGATGGCCCGTAAGGCCAAGCTCCTGAAACATAGCATGCTGGAAGCATGACCACCAAGTAATAAATAGCTGTGAGTGCCCACGAAAACACCCGTCCACAATCCAACGAGCAGTGTACTCAGTAAAAGCACCTTTCTACTCTTTAAGCAAGAGGAGTCCAGCGTACGCCATCACGCGCTAAAGAAGGCCCCATGGGCCTATAACCTCAGCAGACACGTGGCATCAGCTCGTGGCAGTGTTATCCTTAAGGAAGCAAATGCACTCAGAAATGTACTCAGTAAAAGCACCTTTTACTCTCTAAGCGAGAGGAGTACAAAGCCAAACTCCAGCGTGATAGCAAAGGAGGCCTGTGAAAGCCTACGACTCGTGAAACACGCGGCGTCAGCTAGTGCAATCACGATTCACCCATTGTGAAGAGACATACAAAAAACCCACACAAAGCTGTGCCAACATGCCGAAAGGAGGCCCTGATGAGGGCCTACAACCTCCATGAAGACATGGCAACAACCAGTGGTAACTTATGACAAATGCCAGCCAACAGGCCAGTACTCGAAAAGACCTATAGGTAGAAGTACACACTACGCCACAGAACTCAACGAAAAGCCTGAGCTAAGGCTTATTCGTACGGAGGGGGCATGGCCAATGGCGGCATGCGTCACAAGACATGACTCAACCATGGAAAGAATCTAGATATAACCAACCCAGCTGGGCCAACACAGAGGCTACAAAAGAGGCCTGGTAAGGCCTACTACTTTTAAGCACCATGTGGCACCAGCCCGTGGTCATAACAGGGCCAATGCTCAAAGGGGACCAGTTCTAGACCCTACACGATAACTGTGGGGAACTAGCTACACAACTTGAGCTTAAGCCTACACATTCCAACAGGCAATGTACATATAAATATGCTATCGCGGTCTAAGGAAGGCCTATAAGGCCTAACACCTCAAATAATGTGAGCATAAGCCTGAGGCAGTGCTAAAAAGCGCGAGCAAACTAGTGATCGTAAACCAACAACGCCCCAAAACAAGCTGTATTAAAGAGAGGCTATAATAAAGACCCAATAATCTAACAGCAAGTGTAAAACAGCTGCTGTGGTCATGATCGACTGGGGGAAGTCGAGAATATACTATTCTAACTAGAATAGGACTCTCTACACTCACCCTGAGTGTGCAATCCAACAGGTGATGCACTCAGTGAAACACAAACCCTAACCGGGGAGTACAACAAAACACCACGTTCATAGACAGAGGCCAGTCACAGCCTGCTATCACAGAAACAGGTGTTAACCTGTGGCAGCACTAGAGTAAGCTCACATAAATATGTAGGGCTAAAGTCTAAAAACCCCAAAGCAAAAGATGCTCTGAACACACATGCCATCCTTACAAGGATAAATGTTTTTCACAGGACAAATCTGACATTTGTACTGAACCCAAGAAAAACGGAAGCTACGAAGCTTAGCACCGTTAAATCAAACTTGATAATACAAGGGGTTCACGTGAAAACATTAAAGCATGAAAGGTTCTGAACAGTGAGGCCTAGCGTAACGCACAACTTATCTCCTCAGAGATAAGGGCCTGCCACCTGAGACAAACAGCACCAGGAAGGCTAATAGCAACCTAAACCTTAGCTGTTGATCTGACTAAAGCACCTACATACAAAAATATGAAGGGGAATATGGGCAAAAACGGCCACCAACTCCCTCAGGAGAAGGCCAGAACTAGGAACTATACGACCACAAGGGGATAGTAAATAACAGGAGAATGTAAACAAACAAACACCTAACCTAGCTCTAGCCCAGCCGCTAGCTAAGGCCTACTAGGCCAAGCAAAGCTTGGGCTTCATCTTGAAACCTTCAAATATGAGGAGAAAATGAAGCACTGCAAGCAAACAGTGTCAGGCGGCCGATAAGCCGTCCTTCACACAAATAACTGAAGCAACGAGTGCCAACTCAAACCAAACTAAAGTATTAGCTGAGAAGCTACTCTAACATAGGAGGCTACAAAAATAGCGGCCATAAAGCGGCCTGCATGTTTTGAAAACTAGCCAACCTAATGCTACATTTATTTTGCCCCCAAAAAAACCCTTCTAACTTTACTGACTACATGCTCAGGAAAGCAAATACAGGAAAAACAAGGTCCACACTTTTTATAAACATAAAAATATGGACCCAGCTTACCTTCCTGTGGCTCGTAGAATGAAGATTTCCCTCCTTATTTAAATGCATGAAGAAGGAAGAAATCAAAAGTTCTTTAAAGCCTAAAAGCACTTTCACTATCAAGCCAGAAGGCAGCCTAGAAAAAGGCCAGCTGACAGCCTAACTGTAAAAACCTGAGCAGTAGAAATATATATATATATATATATATATATAATATATATATATATATATATATATATATATATATATATATATATATATATTTATGGGAGGTAAAAGAAGAAGAGGAGAGGGTAGATATACATCGCCCTAAAATAGCTGGGGAATCGATTACAAACGCAACAGTGTTTACAATCGATCACCCATTACTCTCATTTCTTCCTCCTCCCGTCTGTCTGGCTCAGATCCAAATCTGAACGGCCAGGGGTTTTTCCATGCCCTCCCGATCTCAAATGCAGAGATCAGGAGAGAATGGAAAGTCTATGGGAGCCGCAACATTCATGGACAGAAAGGAACCGTTCGTCGAACCGTCCGCGCGCGGCCCCTTTCTTAACGCACACTCACGGCAGCTGCAGTCTGCCGAAAAGCGCGTCCCAAAAGCACAGCGGCTCACATACCCAGCAGCCAGAGGAGCGGTCGCTGTTGGACGCGGCGACATCAAACACGGACGTCACAGTCATTACAATAGACCCTCGTCAGCCCCGGGAAGCCGAGAGAAAATAAAATTCTCTCAGACTTCCCAACGAGCTCACCTGCGAGCCCTGTGATTGCAGCCGCCGTATCGCCTCAGCACACAAAACACCAGGCACAGATGCAGACACCTCCTCCCTCGGAAAGAGTGTCAAACGATAACAGAGCGTCCGAACAGAAGAGACGCTCGCAGTGAATAATAGACAAACACAAATAGACGGCGCCCTCAAGCAACATCTATGCGTTCGCTCCTCTCCAGACAGAAAAACGCCAGAAACGTGTACATCAAGTGTCAAACTCAGGGGACACGGATAAACACATCCTCCTGAACGTTTGCAGACAAAAAAGAAGTAATTTCCTACCGGAGTTTGTGAAACAATGGCACGAACAAAACAGTCCCGAAAAGACAAAAAGATGTTGACTGCTTCCTCAGGTGCTCCCTTTATACGTCACGGTTCGCGCCGTTTGACGTCATAGGCTGTCGCTGGCCAATAGGATTGGAGTGTTGTGATTTTGGCATTTCGAACACGAGTCACGAGTGACGTTCCCCATAGCGCAATTCAGCGCAGAGTTGAAGTTCCCTTTCAAAAGGGTACCAGAAGTTCACTTTTTTTTTTCCTTTTGCCATATTGACTGAGTCTTATAAATGCACAGTTACAGCAGAAATAGAAAAAGTGAAGTTAGAGCAATAAATCATCAACATCTAAACTTCTATTAATTCTCAGTAAGAACTTCTGTAGATGTCTGACAGAAATAAAGTCAAACTGGTTAGTAATAAGTGAAGCTGGTAATGCTGTTTTTGTCATTTAACCCTCCTCTGCTGAGATCTTGAGAGATCTGTTAGTGTTTAATGTTCTGTTGGGATTTAAAGGGTTTCTGTTGTCTGAGTTTTGTTGGTCACCATCAGTGTTGTGCAAGTTACTTCCAAACTGTAATACATTATAGATTACTTGTTACTGTTATTTAAAAGTAATTCTTTACCTTACAATATTAATGACAAAATGCAGAACATATTACATCCAGTAGAGGGTATATGATGTAGCATAATGACTGTGGGCTATCCAAGCTACTAACAATATAGCTTATAATTGACGGCTCAAGACAACGCAAGAAAGGATGACCCTGGTTGTAAGCCTAAACTTGACATAAACTGTAAACTGTCCCTAAAATCTGATTGGTTGATTGGAATGTTGATCCAGGATCATGCTGCACTGCGCCCTGATCTTCCTCTTTCTTGTCAGTAAAATTGAGCACTTTCCATTTCAAGATTGAACAGAACAAACCAAAGAGAAATAAACTATAGTTCTTTGCTTAATACACACAGAAATCAATAAAATACTTTATTTATCCAAGAGCATGACAGCAACAGTCACTTTTGCACTACGAGTTAACTGTTGTCTTTCCCCGCCCTGTTTTTGATTGACAGCACATCATAGACAGCTGAACTCTGACAGATCGATGGCTTTTAATTTCATACTGTGAAACTGTAATGATCCACCTTTGATTTTTGATTCAGTGCACTGCTAGTGTTTACAGCACATTCTGGGGCTAGTTGTCACACTTTTATTCTGGGGAATATTTCTTATGACAGCTCATTTTTAAAAGCCACTTCCTGTATAGAGACACACTTTAATATATAAGTTTGGATATAAGTCTGTATACAGTTATTGTGTACAAGATTAAAGTGGATTTTATTGAGGTGTTTGCATCCAACAAAGTACTGCTGGAGAAAACACATTTTTGTGATATTGGTCTTTTGAAACCATAGACACAGCCCTGTGACAACTAGCCCCAACCAATCTCCCATAAATCCCAAACACTTAAGATATTTGACAGAAAATCAAGCTCTTACCCGTTTCACCAACACCCGTGACCAGAGACAGCACCACAGATGATCAGGGTGGAACCAGTATTGCCGTTTTCACACTGAATGACACGTGATGAACACATTATATTTTAATTTGAGGTTTTGACACCTCAATTATAGTTCTGATAAAGCAGAAGAAGAGTTTTATCTGACAACACCACACTAAAGACATACAAGTTAAACTGGGAGAAACTTTAAGTCAATCCATAAAGATGCTCATGTAATAATGTTTTCAAACTTGGAATATATATTCAATCATACAGACAGTGATGACAAGGAACCTGTTCTTGAGAGAGAGAGAGAGAGAGAGAGAGAGAGAGAGAGAATAATAACTTGAATGACTATACTTTAATATACTTTAGTTTGCATATGCAGACCATCTATCCTGGAATGGGAACTGATGGAGGCAGGATTGTAAAACACTGGAAGCTATTGCAGTGACAGTGAGGTCAAAATTTCATCACCAGCATCACCAACTGTGAATTTGATAAACCTCCAATTTACTGATGGATTAATAGCCATCTGGAAGTTAAACAAAGCACTTAAATCACGCTGATGAAGCAGAATTGATTCATAAATGTCTGAAAGTTTTTATGAGAGTCTCTAAGCTTTTTATTCTGCCAGCGGCCTTGTTCTTGATTGCATCATGCCCTTAAACAGGGTCACAAACACAGTTTCCTCTTTAGCACAGTAAGTGAGAAAACCAAACCCATGAACTTTTGACAGCAGCATCACAGTGTGATCACGTGACCTTCATAAGCAACACTGAGGGACGTCACACCAGGAGGAAGAGGAAATCAGTCCTGTCAGAGTAAAGCTGGAGGCCTTTTATCACATGCACAATATGACATCTCTAGTAATGGAAGTCCCGCCTTCTAAATAAAAGTTACAATTTGGCAATCATCACTGATTTCCATAGAAACAGTTCTCAGATGTGCGTTCGGGACCGCACATGTGCATTGGCTGGAAAAACCTGAAATAAATGTTGTTTTAACACTATTTAATCATCAGAAACAACTGTGAAAAGTGAGCATTGAAATGATCCATGGATGAGTCAACTAAGACTACTAGCATTGAGAACACTAATTTATTAAATAAAAGATTAATTTAAAATATTCAATGTTAAAAGTGTATTTACTAGAAGATTTGTATTCCTACACTGATCATAAAGATGTTTACAGTGACACAAACAACAACACTATTAGCATTAACTGTAAGCCTTTATAATCAAACAAGTCAAGCAACAATATATTTTCATGACAATGTTGTTGCTGGCCAAGTCTTTGACTTAAATTTGATTTTCCTCAATCTTCTCAATATACTCCAGAAAATCCTCATCAGACACTCCTGTCAATCATCCAGGCTCCACCCACACAGTCACATGAGGACTGTAAAATGCCATCATCACTACAGCATATTCCTGTTAGTCTGAGACAATGAGACAAAAATGAGTTCCATTTACAAAGATTTACAAAGATAACCATTTTGAAATGTTTAAAGGCACATATCATAGTCTGCAGTGACGTCGAGAGAAGAAAGACAGAGTGGACATTTAATAGCACAAGATTAATCTCTATTGACTCTCAATGAGAAGAGCTGGACACTTACAGTAACATTCTCATGAACTGTAACATTCTCATACAGAGGGATGTTCATTTTAGGAGCGTTGGTGCATGGATGAACAGCCTTAATGGAAGAGAGATAGAAGAAAACATGAGTACCAGGAGAAAGAGGAAAACAAAACTAGTTACTGAAACAATACATGTGTGATCCTTCAGTGTCACATGACTCAGTCTGATGGTGCAGTTCTGCTGTTTATCTCCCAGATACTGAAGCCTTGACTGTATTCAGGGTCCTCAGACAGATCTGGAGGCTCTACACCCTCTTGTAATGGGCCTTTGGTCCAGAACACGTTCATGATCTGATGTCCAGTAGGGTATGTATAAGTGCAGCTATCACTGATGAGTCTGCAGTGCTGGAGGATGTTGAAAGCAGAATAGGTCTGAAACCGAATCATGAGAGAATCAGAGGAAAGGAGGAGCTATTCTGACCACCAATCAATATAACCTTATTTTAGCTTCTGAGGTGAATCTCATGAAATTCTCATATTTTCATGACAGTAAAATCTCAATGGTTATGCAAATATATTGTATACATTTTTTCATTTGATTCTCAGGTAAAACATGACTTGAACTTTCTGGAGCAATTCACCCATAAATGAATGGGTCATATTTGATAAACAACAGCTTTTTTTTCTCTATGAAAATGCAATTTATTAAGTACAGTGAACAAATTAAAATAAATCTTACCGTTTTTCAGTGATGAAACAATACAGTGAGAACAAGATGATTTCTCTTGAAGACAAACTCTTTATCTCCTCTTTCAAGTACATTTTACCCTTACTTGCTGCTTCAAAACCAGCTTTAATTAAAACTATTAAAAAAAAACAAACAAAAAAAAACTTTTTGTATGATAAGAAATAGATCATCATAAAATGGACGAAAACAAATAAAGCAGCATCCTTCAGAGCGAGAGAATTAGCCAAACAGAGAAAGAAAAGGAAGTGAACAGAGACGAGAACATAAAGTTCTTCACATTTTCAAAGCATTTCTTTAAGATGTTTGTGATTTTCACATGCTATTGCACAGGATTGTTCACAGATACTGAGTTTCTGTTGAGTGAACAAATGCAGCTTTAATCTTTTTTAAATTAATTTAATGAATTGACGAGACTTTATAAGATCGTACTTACTAAAACCCTTAGTCTCACTTCCTCTTTTGTGTGTTGATAAGAGTCATGTTCACCAGCTGGAGTGCCCATGAGTTCCTCCAGAGGGCACTCCTTCTGACTTTGTTCTTCCCATTATGAACTACATTCCCCACAATCCTGCCTGGACTCATTATGGTTTATTTTCTCCCAACTGTTGATCATTTACTGGATTAGTTGCCTATTTAAGCTCTTGTGTTTTAGTCGTGGGTCATGAGTTGTATTTATTGTATTTATTTCTCATGGATGTCTTGTTCCTTCCTTTGTGGTCTTTGGATTATGTTCCTGTTTCTTTGTGTGGACTATTTGCCAGTTTCCAGGTTTAGAGTCTCTTTATATTTTGCCTTTTGTTATTAAACTGTGTGTGTGCTTTTGCATTCTCTCTCTGCCTCGTCTCTTCAAACACGTAACAGAACAACTCATCAAACAATGAATCCAGCCGTACAGTTAATGCTTCTCCATCAAGGAGATAGATCAATTGATGACGTGGACTTTATCGGACTGGCACATTTAACATTTTTTTGACGAGGTGTGTCTTATGATATTTTTTTTCGAGGGGGCTGTCTGATCCACTCAGTTCCGTCATGCTATTGCGTGATCTTAGTTGGACATATATAGATCTGGCATTGCAACTGAGCAGCTCTGTTTTTACTGTGGAAGTCGCTTCCTCAGTATCCTCCACCTCAAAGTCTTGTCCCAAGATGGCTGCCATTCCAGAGCCTCATCTCAAGATGGCCGCCGTTGCTCTGCTCCACCATTATCCCAGTCTGGCTTTCAGCCTGTTTCAGTAGGTCACTTATAAAGTAACTTCAGTTGGAATTGTTTTGTTGTCAAATAAGGATACAAACTAACTTCAAGTTGAAACATAAGTTGCTGTTTGACTTTTTTATTGAAAAGTTGTTGTTCCAAACAACAGTAAGATTGCAAGTGTAATATTGTGAAGTATTTATAATCATATTAATAATCTGACTAGATTGTTTTTCTCTAACAAACTCTAAATGCAATGCTCTTTAACCTGTTATGCTGTTATTCCAGCCTGGTCTCATTGTTCATACGTAGCTATAAATACGTCAGTATTGTACGTTTTTGTGTGTATGAAACGTAAGTAAATGTATGTGTGGTAGAACCACACTTTACGAAAAAATACACATCTAGTCTCATGAGATCACATTAGTTATTCTGATGTACTGAATGACGGAAAAGTGTGGATTGTACAACAAGAGCATTTTTGAATACAAATTATGGACCTCTAATACCAAATCAATATAATGCAGAGCAGAGTTGAGCATCTGTACCAGGGACCAAGAATGACACAAACACGAGAAGTGCTGTTCACTCAAAGTCAAAGTTTATTGAGCTCGCTGTAACTCATATATAGCAGGGCATTAGGCCAGCTGAAAACAAAGG
>JAOTNS010001320.1:0-20595 GCA_028476615.1 Culter alburnus | reverse complement strand
GGTGGTTGAAAATTAGAAACACCTTTATAGCTGAAATCAATGAATCGTCAGACAGATTCACTGTATATGATGATGTTCTGATGGGAGATTCAGATACAGACTGAAATGGACAATCAAACTGGATCTCTGCCCCACAAACACCCCGAACTGAACATGAAGGATATTATAGACTACTGATCAATAGTGTGAGAAAAGGTTTCTATTCTCACTTTTATTGGGAGTTCATATTTGTTTCACCAATCTTATGTTTTATCACCGGACGCATATAATCCAAACACCATTTGCTTCTTTTATGTTTTTTTTTGGTTGTTGTTGTTTTATGATATTCTGAAATTGGAATATCAAATTATTTACTTTATAAACAGTCATAAAGTTATTTAAAAGTATACTCTGCTACAAACTCTGTTTCTGTTTGGTGATACAGATCAATATCAGGACGGAGGGGATTCAGTCACTCTAGACTCTGATCTTACTGAAATAAACGATGAGGATTCAGTGGATGTTTTGGAACAATTTAATAGCTGATGGCAAAAAAACAGGCGACAGCTTCATGTATATGATGATGTTCTTGATGGGAGATTTCAAGACAGACTGAAGCTGGACAATCAAACTGGATCTCTGACCATCACAAACATCACAACTGAACTGTTGGACATTACAACGATTGATAGGACCATCGCCATTAGTAAAAATTCAGTGTTTCTGTCTATGGTGAGTAGAGATAAACTGCACTGTTCTTAAAATATTCTTGTTTTTAACTAAATACTTATCAGAGGTGTAAGTCCGATTCAGAAAATTAAAGTCTCCTCAGTATTTTGTTCCAATCACCTGGATTTCCTAATTAGTTTAGTTTTTCACCCAGAGGACAGCAAAACTCCAGTGTTAATTAACTCTCCTGGGAGTATGTGCGACCACACTCAAAACGGTTAAAGTGTAAAAGTAAGAGTGCTAAGTTAATGTGATAATATGTGATTAATTGGGTGATGATTGACCATTATTGAAAACCTGATGATAACAAGCAGAATAAAAACACTAATCACAATGATGGTGACTTAAATATTGTGATTTTCTCCATTGGTGATTCTGCTTGTATCATCAGGTGCAAATGTTCCCTCTAATTTTTTTCTCGCTGAGCAAAACTTTCTTGTTGAGCCACTTTGGCCACCTGAGCAAAAACATTTATTTTATATCAGACCTGTACAATGAACGTAAACACACGCACGCACCACACACACACACACAAAATGTTTATCATGCAACTGTAACATTTAACTTTAATGTACCGTTTTATTTTATTTGACCCTTGATGTAACTTAGTGATTTATTAAATAATATGTTTGAAAACAAGCAGTTCAGTCACTAAATTAGCCATTTAGGTTACTTGAGATTTTTTCACACTGCTGTTAACTGTACCAATCTCTACCAAGAAATTCTATTAAAAAAATTCTGTCCTCCTGCAGGACAGTTCAATTCTTATAATAATAATATGAGCAGTACAATGATGGTTTGGAACAACCATAATGTGTTTTTGTACAGTCATTATTAACAACAAACAGTATTAAACCATCAAAATACATGTTTATTGCTTAAGAATTTCCCAGATTTATATACCAGGAGGTTTCAAGATTTTTGTGGCAAGGAGCCCTAAACAATCCCCTTGTGAGGTCATTTTATTAGGCTTACATTATAATATAATAAATATAATATAATATTTAAGTATTTAAACGGTATACAGTATTATATCAGTTTTAAATGCTTAATTTGTTTTAATATATTATAAAGTGAAAACAAACTGAAGCATTTAAACTGATAGCTAAATATTTTTATGAAAAGTGAACGTTAACTCGTTTATAGTTATCTAAACATCCCTGAAACCCAGCACCACCACACCAAAAAATCTATTTAAACTGAGGTATATCACTGATGTATTTTGAGTTTTTAAGCTACACCGTGGTGGGTGTGTGATTGTAATGTCTCAGAGTTTTTGTTAGCATTCTGTGCCCATCATCCGTTATTTCCACCACTTTTCATTAAAACCTGACGTTTTATTTCACATTTTTTCGTTTCGCGTTGCCTCTCGTATGAGGTATTAGGCCACAGACCACAAACATGACAGTATTCTTACCGCGCGACTGATTTGGCTCAGGGCCAACAACTCACACGCGCTCAATCGTTCTCTTTCTATGAAACCTGTAAACCGCATTCACCGGTTCCAACTCTATAGCGACAATAACTCCATAGCGGTTGTCCAGAGCACTGCAATTGTTTCTCATTTAAACTACTACAATCAAATGGATTTCCCCACACCTGATCTTCATATCTGTTCTCTGCGCGCCAATATTTTTTCTGCGCGGCCGCGCACGCGCGCAGCTTAGAGGGAACATTGATCAGGTGTCTTCAATAATGGTCAATCATCACTCAAATTTCTCATTACTTTCACTGCTTCAGTGTTCATTTAAACACTCTTATTTGTACACTTTAACACTCTTGAGTGTGGTCACATATACTCCCAGGAGAGTTTAACACTGAAATCAGTGGCTGAGTTCATGGTGGAATAAAAATATGACAGGACTTTTACTTTCTGACCACGAGACTTTACACCTCTGCTACATGCGCATTTTTTATTATTATAATATTATAGTTTGAGATAATATTGTTACGTTCTCCCTTTTCTATCCCGTAAATAGGGGTCGAACGAACAAATAAAAGTGGAGAGACTTGGAGGATCTCTTACTCTTCACTCCCAGAGTCACATTGAAACAAAAAGTCACTAAATGCTGGGGTTGCAGTTTAAGTGGCATGTTTGCCTTTATTTGTAATGCAGGAGTAGGAAATGAAGAATAATCATGAAAAAGTATTTCAAACAAAATAAGAAAAAACAAACAAACCGTTACCTCAGGTGGAGGACTATGGAATTACATTTGATCCAAAAATAATGAACGTAACTTTTCAAAAAAAACTAATAAAAATATAAATTGAAACTGAATAAAATGTCTTTGAAACTTAAAAAAATAAATCGCAGGCAAAATGTTTGACTTTGTTTTTAATACACTGCATGTTTTGCTAACAGTTTATTTTCTTTCTTTCACTGAACTTTACTTACAAAAGCATTTCCAGAGTTTTCATTTATGCTTCTGAAGTTTTCGTTTACAATCCCAGAGTTTTCGTTCGTCTTTCTGGCACAAATCTCTCGCGGGGGCAGGGTCAGCAGTGGTGTGTTCTCATTGGCTACTGAGTTTTTGATTGACAGCTTCTACTTGACCTGGAAGTGAAGACGTCAGCGATGTGTTTACAATTACATGTGTGGAGGTGAGTAAGGTGAAGCTGCAGGCCCGGAGACCCAACTGCACACTCAATAGGCGTTTCTCAGTGTCAAGGATACTTCCTTGGCAGGACTGGTCCTTCCAAGTCACTTCCTTCAGAGGTGAGGCTCCTCTTTAGCATTCGGAGAACACGTAAATGGAACAGACTAGCAAGTGCACATCATTGCGTCATTACGTCAGTGAAAAGGTAAAAGAAATGCCGGTGACGGCAACCAAGCTAACAATTGTTAAATGACGATCCGGTTCAGTTAGCCATCAATAACGTAATTTGTATTTGTATAATTTATAATATGAAGGTAGTAATTTGTACTGGCATTTAAACGTTAAACTTTATTTATCTGACATATTTACTACAGTTATAACAAATGTTTGGTAACGTAAATATACTTACATTTGAAAGCATATTGCCCGCTATCGTCCGACATTTTTTTATTTTTTTTTTGAACAAGATTGCAAAGCTGCGCGCATAGGATTGTGGGTGATTTTAGAGCACGAAGAGCGCGAAGGCTACACATATGCATCCTTTCCTGTATATGGGATATATTTCGAATGAAGGACTTAGTCCTTGTTTGAAATTCCGAGGATCCTCGACATTGGAACAGTCCTTCGACGGATGTCGATGACGTAGCATCCTCGAAATTCTGGCTTCCGAGGATCCTTCCTTGACATTGAGAAACGCCTTCAGACCTGCACGCTCAGACCTGCACTCCCAGAACTATCGCTTTTTCAGACAGTGCCACCTGCTGTTCGGATGAACTTGTTTTTTGGTTTTTTTTGTAGCGTGTGTAACCGTAATAATTTCCAACATTATAAACTGCTAGCAAGTAGCAACATCGGACAAGTGAGTAAGGTTATTAATTTTATTAAAGTGATTCCTGAAAATTACCAGGTTTTATGGCATAAATCAATGTGACACCTTATTACACCAACAAACGAATAGACTGTTTTAGTATATAATGTTAGTTTAGATGGATAGTTCGACCAAATAAGCTGTGAATTGTGTTCTGCCCAGTTATTTTCAAACGCGTGGTGCATAACCTCTTATTGCTAGCTTAGTCAGTGTTTTGATTTGATCAAAATTAGTGTTGAAAGGTAGCATTATTTTATATTTACAGCCTGCTCTTATTTTCTGTGTTATTGTACCATTCTGGGATGCTTAATATGTTTTCTAACAAAATAAAAAACGTTAAAGTAAAAATGTTAAAATAAAATGAATAATATATATTACAATTATTATGTGTAACATATTTTAGTACTCTGTAGGTCTACTGTACGTATAGCTGTATTACTATATTTCATACTAATTACTACATTTACTATTAGTAGTTGTAGTATGTGTAGGAAAAATAATATTGCACATTCTTTTTATTGTACTTTACAAATCTCAAAGTGCTACCATAGACAATAACAGTGTAACAATTAGAAATAAGTTCTGTAATAATTACAAATACGATCTTTGGAGTAAAATGCGGCCTTGAGTTTATTTTCATCAAAATATCAAGTAATCTGCGTAGAACTGTTGGGTTGTCTAAATAATTTGTGTGTGACTTGTGTGTATTTTTTCTCAGATGGATTACAATTCAAAAGGGGGGTCTCTGCCAGATCTAAAACAGTGCACCAAATGCTGCAGTCATTTTCACTGTCCTTTTTGTGATGCCTCTGTTTTTCAACCAACACGGCTGGAAAAAGTGCAAACTCATCTGCAGGCACATTTTAATAGATCGGTCAGCATGACGGTAATATTTGTAAGTGTACATCTTATTATAGTGAAAAATTGTAACATGTTTGAACATGAGCATGTTTATGTTCTGCAGTGTGTGCATGTTTTGTTTAATTTTATTAATTGGTTTATTTGTCTTGGCAGGAGGCTGAAGAGATGTTCCTCCAGGGCCCCACTTATCACTCAAGGTATGTTTTAAATTTTTTGTTGTACACAGACTGTTGGATTTTTTTGTTACACAACATTTCTGACAACAGAATTTATCTTTTCTTTTAGTGAAGTTGAGGAATTTGTCCGAAGAGTTGCTCGAGAAATGAAAAATCTCCCCATCAAGAATGTAAAGCATTTATTTTATTTGATGTTGTTTAATATGTAATATATACATTATTAACCCAATTTTTTTTCACCATTTTTCTCTGCATTGTTTACAGCTGGATGACTTGTAGGACCTCATGAAAAAGAATACAAAAATAAAGTTTGGTGTGAGAAAATGACTCTAAGCACTATCATTTATTGTATGTAAATATAGAGTTAATGTTCATCCCCTAACTCTATACTGAAGAATGTGATAAATCCTTAAGAATTAGGAAAACAATAAATGACTATGAAAATATTTAAGTAATTGAACAATTTCTATTACAAATACAATTAATAAAAATAAACCAGACTTAATGCATTAAATCATAACCTAGTATGTGTAATATTTTATATAATAATGCATTCAGTAATAGCGTAATATTTTCTAGTAGAAAAATAGTGTAAGTTGCAATCTATCAGCAATTGAATTGGTCTGTAAGCGGCTTCTTATTTCATTTTAGTGATGTTAATATAGGCGTTTTTATTATTTTATCTGTATCTGCTGCTACTATGGTGAGATGATTTCTTAGGCCTAGCACAGACGAATGATATAATCATCATTATCATCAATCATCGTCGTTATCTGGATACTCGCGGTAAGTCAGTATTTTACGTTTACAAAATCATATAAGTAACATTTGCTTTTGCTTTTTCAGATGGAGAGGTATTTTAGAGCTCATTTAGAGCCCACCTTATACAGCAGTGTTGTCTTGATTTAACCCAGTCATTACAGGATCTGGTTATGTACTGTATATACAGCCTTTGATTAGATAATATTTAAAGGGAAAAGGTAGTCTTTAATAATATACATATAAAGTACTGTGCAAAGTCTTAGGACACCATTAGATGTATTTTAGCAATGGTAGTGGCCATATAATTTTTTTCAGACTTCTTATTAGAATATGACCAGGATAAATTTTAAATTTGTAAGCATTATTAAAAAACAGAAAAAAAGACTTCTACAGGCTAAAGTGGCAAGTATTTAGTGACCTCTCCTTACACTTGAGTAATAGTGAGAACCTGGCTCTCTCAAACCTAAATGGAATGGAAAATGACTGAAAGGCCAAGAAAACTTTCAAAATCTGATCAGAAGTTTGGACTGGAAGTCTAGGAGGTCACGTTAAATACTGATTTTGCTTATAGAATCAATTTTGTTCTGATTTTTTTGTGTGCATATTTCCTGTATTTTCTGTTTGCATTGTAATAAAGACCAAATAATAAAAATGGGTGGTCATTTAAAACATTGCTAAAACAACAAAGCTAAGACTTTTGCACAGTACTGTATGGCCAAATGCAAAACCTAATACATGAAAGTAATTATGGCTGAAATGATATATAATAAATATTTTAAGTCTGCATAATTTGTTATGTGGGAATTCAAAGCAGTTTGTATTGTTAGATTATAATACATCTGATTTCTTATTTTCCAGTGAGTTGAGCAACTTTTCCGTTAACAAAATTCTGATGCTGACCCAGAAGAGGGAGTGGTAGCCCCAGAGATCCACTGTCCCCATCAGACAAGAATCTTATTTTGTTCAGACACATCACCTTTGACTGACTGGGATCTTGATCTTCAGACACCTGATATTATGCAAATATTTTAATTTTTTTGAAGCTCTAGATTAAAATAACACACAGTTTACAAACACACAAGAGGTTGTACTTTATTCTTATTAGTCGATACTGACCTTGGATTAGCATACCAACAACATATGAATGTTAAAGTGATAGTTCACCCCAAAAAAATTCTCATATATTTTACTCATGCCGTCCATGATGCATATTACTTTCTTTCTACAGATAAACATGAATTAGTATTTTTAGGAAAATAATACATGTCTTCGAGTCCTAAAGACACAGTAATCCATGCGACCCCAATGGATGAATCAATGTCTTCTGAAGTGAAACAATAGATGAGAAAAATAACAATCGTTTAATCGTTTAAAATTTAATCGTTTAAAATTAACAATCGTTTCCCACCAACCATCATACGTGTATGGGTTACAGTCCACTTATGGGCTCACAGAGATGGACTATTTTCTTAAAGATATTTGTGCTTATGTGGAGAATGAAAGTCATACGGTCAAACCAAAATGTATTCAGACAACATGAACATTTCATTCCATTCATTAATACAGTTTATTCACTATATTTTTAAAAAATGGTAATAAAATGAATTTTATGAATTTTACACATGTATTGTATAATAGGTGCTTGTGCATTTTTATAGTAATGTACTGTATATCATGAGAATACTGTGCATTACATGAATATGCAGTTAGTGTTTTGTGGATTCTGGTCGTTCCTTTCACAATATAATTGCATCCAACACTTTCACTTTGATACTTGTGTGTATGCTGTAGTGACAATAAAGAATTTAAATTTATTTGAATTGATTCATATTTTCATTTACATTTATTCAACTGTTTTTTTTTATGTAAGTCACAATTGAAACTTGATTTAAAAAAATCTACTTTTATATGTTAGATGATAATGTTAACTAAATAAAATAACTAAATAAAATTATAAGAATGATAAAAAATGGGAACAAGATCATTCTTTGTGTGGAGTACTGAAATGCCCTTTGAGGTCTATACCGTCTTACAGCAAGCCACGACTGTTATTTTCATATTGTTTGAATCCTTCAGAATTGAGTGATCATTAATTGTGATGGTGTATGTGCATATGCTAACAATGGGTAGAGTGATGGCCATGGTTGCCAACCTTGATTACCTGGTTGGAGTGAGACTTTCTTGACGGCTGTAACAGCACAACCTAATCAGACCCAACAATAGAGAAGAATCATCAGAAATAATCAAATATTCTCCAAAAACAATGGACATTATGCAATATCTTCAGTACTATAACCTTTAATGTACAATTAAACCTCAAGACATTCATTTTCTCTCGCGTTTGATCTCTCACGCTCCTAAAAGTTTGTCGATAAAGTAGAAGCCGCAGATAAATACAGATAAAATTCAAAAACAAAACTCATATCTTTAAATGTAATAAGAAGCCGCTTACAGACGCTCACCTCCACACATGTAATTGTAAACACAACGCTGACGTCTTCACTTCCAGGTCAAGAAGAAGCTGTCAATCAAAAACTCAGTAGCCAATGAGAACACACCACTGCTGGCCCCGCCCCCGCGAGAGATTTGTGCCAGAAAGACGAACGCAAACTCTGGGATTGTAAACGAAAACTTCAGAAGCATAAATGAAAACTCTGGAAATGCTTTTGTAAGTAAAGATCAGTGAAAGAAAGAAAAGAAACTGTTAGCAAAACATGCAGTGTATTAAAAACAAAGTCAAACATTTTGCCTGCGATTTATTTTTCTAAGTTTCAAAGACATTTTATTTAGTTTCAATTTATATTTTTATTAGTTTTTTTTAAAAGTTACGTTCATTATTTTTGGAACAAATGTAATTCCATAGGAGGACCCATATAAAAGAAAAAGAATTAAACCTCTACCTAAAAGAATTAATACTAAATTACCTGTCACCAAAATAAAAAAAAACAAAACAACAATTAACTTCCCTCCTTCCTTAACTAAACCATAACCAGGAGAAAAGATATCGGAATCCTCCACCCTACTTTCCCCATAAATGTGTATAAAAAATTATCCACTCAAAACACATAATATAATACAACCCAACTCAACAAAGAACAACAGAAGCGCGACCTGCACTACTGTCTGGGACTGAAGCGTAAACAAATCCTCACACGCCGCGTTGTCTCTCTCTCCTTTCACTGCGCTCTCTGCAGTTTTATACGATGGTAAACAGGAAATACACCAATCAATGTGCACACAGCTCTCACATGACTAATGAAGCACAGGTGGTAACCCTCAACCTGTTAATAGCGCAGAGAGAGAAACAGAGAGAAAAAAGAAGATAAGTGAATTCAGACACTGATGAACACCTGATTAGCAGAATCACTGAAGAACAGAGGAACAAGACCAGAAAAAAAGAGAAGAGACGAGCAGAAACACAAGAACTACAACTGCCACACCGAGTGTGAAACCAGTTCACAAACCACTTTGACATTATTTCTTTTATACATGTACAGAAGTTCTTGTTGAGAATTAAAGGTGCCATAGAACCCCTTTTCAAAAGATGTAATATAAGTCTAAGGTGTCCCCTGAATGTGTCTGTGAAGTTTCAGCTCAAAATACCCCATAGATTTTTTTTTTTAGCCATAATTATATATGCACCGATTCAGCACGCGGCCCCTTTAAATCTCTCGCTCCCCCACTCTCGACTACCTCAACCAGCATAAACAAAGTTCACACAGCTAATATAACCCTTTAAATGGATCTTTACAAAATGTTCATCATTCATGCTGCATGCATGCATGTGTCGGATCATGTGAGTATAGTATTTATTTGGATGTTTACATTTGATTCCGAATGAGTTTAATAGTATTCTCCATGGCTAACAGGCTAAAGTTAGACCCAATCCCAATTCTATTTTATACCCCTTCCCCTTCCCCTTCCCCCTACGCCTACCCCTACCCTTCCCCTTGCCCCTTGAAACAGAGTGTCAAGGGGTAGGGCTGAAAATATTCCCCTAAGAAATGGGACACCACTACTAGACCGTTACACGTCATCATAAGTCGTCGCTAGCTCCTGCGTCATAGATGCGCCAATTCACACCGCACCGACAACACTCGTCTGTTGGAGTTTGTTGGATCGGTGTAATACCCCTGTTGGCATCTGTTGGCGTTGGTCGGACTTTCACCCGACTGAACATGTTTAATAGGCGTTTGTCGGTCGTGGAATGTCTGCGCGGTGTGAACAGTTTTCCAACAGACGGCAACAAACTCTGACGTAATCTGACCTGGCCACGAAACCGTTTTTGATCGCGCCCGCGCCTCACACACACAACAAAGCAGTGGAAACGTGACATCGCAGCTTGTTCATTATAAAAAATAAAATATACAAAAGGTACAATAGTCCATAGTGCAATCCGTGCCATTCAGCAAGAGCAGCTGCTCCACTTCACCGAAAGAGAGAGGTAGCGTTAACCACTATGAGAGCAATGCAGGTTTACCTTCAGTTTCATTTTTAATAATTCATTTTGGCTTGTTTAGCTACATGGTTGTATATGCTTATGGGTCTCGTTAATAAAAAGGGTCGCGCTAAAAAAATTGTTTGTTGGTGCGGTGTGAATTGGCCTTTTAAGATGCCATCGATAGCTGTAGTGATCTCTGTTGCTTGGGCGACAGCTATTTTTTTTGCATTTGTCTTCAGTTCTTCGCATAAGACAAAGGAAAAGAGCCTGCGTGTTTCCTCAGGAGTCCCTGGTTGATACTGGACATACAATACTGATGAATAAGCACGCAAACTGAATGCACTTTTTGTTTATATCATGTGACATACACGTATTTATGGACGTAACCACAACAAAACAATACATTAATCAGGCATGCGGCAAAAAGACAAGTTAGCTGCCACCGGATTTGAATTTATTGTCAAATCAACGCGGGTTTCAATAAAATATAAAAAAAATATGTTGTGGAACTAAAAAACATTAGCGAACTTTTTTCATAGCGATTTTAACAAATCTTTTTTCGGAGAACATAACCGTATACATGAACACAAGATTAAAGGCAACACAAAACAAGTGATTACTTATTACTAAAATACTGTTTACCATAAAAAAATACTTACATTTATGGGTCTCTGCTCGCTTGGTCGGCCATGTTGGAAATTTATCATACCCCTTCGTCTGAAGTGTGGTCCCGAAAAATCTTCGTTTGTCAGTTATATAAATCTTCATGTCAGTTATTATTGCTCCATCTGCCATTTTTCGCTGTTGTCCTTGCTTGCTTACCTAGTCTGATGATTCAGCTGTGCACAGATCCAGACGTTAATACTGGCTGCCCTTGTGTAATGCCTTGAACATGGGCTGGTATATGCAAATATTGGGGGTGTACATATTAATGATCCCGACGGTTACGTAACAGTTAATGGTGACATCAAACCAACATTTTCAACAAAACGTCAACATCTAAACTTCTGTTAATTCTCAATAAGATCTTCTGTAGAAATAAAGTTAAACTGGTCAGTAATAAGTGTCATAATGTGTAATGGCTGGAAGACAGTTGTAGTTTCTGCTCATTTTTTCCATTCTTTTTCCTCTTTCAGTGGTTTGCTTGTTAACAGCCGGTGTTCATCATTAATGCTTAATCATCACTTAAATATTAACTTAATTATCTCACACAGCGTCAATGTTACTTTTACTCTGTAGTGTGGACACTAGAGGATGTTCCTGTGGGGTTGAAAGGGTTAAAGGTGTAAGATAAAAAGACACACCCACAAAATGTATTTTAACAGTAACAACTGTAAGTTGAAAAACAGTAATAAACTGGCAACACAGATCAAGAGATGTTGATGATATGCTGTGTGTTATTTTATTTAACAGATGGTGATTGTGTAATTGCTGATGCAGTGAAAATCTCTTTATCTAAAATGTTTTTAGTGAACTCTAAAGAAATAAGTTCATAGTAATGATATGCTCATATTATTAGCATACAATAAAAATTAGCTCCCTTTCGATACTTCACTTGTACTGCGTATGGGGAAAAGTCTCCCTTTTCCGTCACTGAAGCCTTTTTCAATAACGCAGTGTAACTGCACCGTCATTGGTTCACTCATAGACAAGTTGTTGAACCAATGCGGCGCGGCTTAGCCGCGCGGCCTATGGCGAGAAAGCGTGCAAACTTTCCCGCCGAAATGGGTGGGGTTAAGGGCTATATAAGCAGGCGTTTCGCCATAGGATTTCAGTGCTTTCTTCTTCAGCAACGACTTCTACTTCTCCTCGCTGATCTCCGCCTGAAGCCGAAGAAGCTCGCCGCCTTCTAGAAGCTCTCGCCGCCGTCTGAAGAGGCTCCCGCAGCGGACACTTGCCACTCATGTGGCACCTCTGCATGATGACGATGGTCACAGCGAGTGCGTCGCTTGCCTGGGCAAGTCCCACGCTGACGGCGCGCTCGCTGGAGCCTAATGCCTGCACTGCGAGAGCATGAGTCTCGGTTCCCTGCGCTCGCGGGTCGCCTTCTTCACTGAGGGCGATCTCGCCGCTCGCGCCCTCCCGTCTCCTTCCTCCCGCGAGCCGGCAAGGAAGAGACAGCGGGGTAGAGCGACCCAGCGCCCGGAGTTTGGCGAGCTCACGCCGGCCCAGCCCCCGCATGCCTCGCCCTCTCCTCCAAGGGAACATTCTCCCCTATTGTTCTCCCGACCCGAGCAGCGTCCCTCTGCCGATGCAAGCGACCTCGTCTCGTTTGGAGGATCGGACGACGAGCAGGATGACTCCATGTCCCTCGCTGCCTCCGAAGCAGAAGGATGGGCTGGCGAGCCGGAAGATCCCGCTCCCCACCTCCTTTGGAGCCCATAGAACACGGCCAAGGCATGGATGCCGAACTGTTCCATATCCTGTCCAGGGCCGTGGAAGAGCTGGACCTCGAATGGGCCCCTCCAGAGGAGCCATCTCGCAGCCGCCTGGACGAGTGGTTCCTCCCAGGCCGCCGCCAAGCGCCTCGCCAGCGCTCAGCTCCTTTCTTCCCCGAGGTCCACGAGGAGCTCACTAAATCGTGGTGCGCTCCTTACTCCACCCGCCTCCACACGACGTATTGCTCTGCCCTCACCGCCGTTGACGGCGCCGAGGAGAAGGGATACGAGCATCCGCCACCCCTGGATGAAGCGGTGGCTGCTCACCTCTGCCCTCCCGGCAGCTGTGGGATGGAAGACGAAGAGGGCCCTTCCTTCCAAGCCCTGCCGGACCACGTCCACTCGACCACTGGCTGCACGGGCTTACACCTCGGCGGGCCAGGCTGCCTCTGCGCTCCATACTATGGCCATATTCCAGGTTTTCCAGGCCAAACTCCTCCGCTCGCTGGATGAGTCTGGGATAGATGCACCGGCCTTCAAGGACCTCCGCAGTGCCACCGATCTAGCCCTGCGAGCCACGAAGGCTACGGCCCAGGCCATTGGCCGCTCAATGGCCAGCCTGGTAGTGTTGGAGCGCCACCTGTGGCTCAACTTGACGGAGATAAAGGACCTGGACAAGACGGCCTTCCTGGACGCTCCGGTCTCACCCTCCGGTCTCTTTGGGCCAGCAGTGGATGGCTTCACCGCGGCGCAGAAGTTGTCTCAGGCTATGAGACACTGTCTGCTCAAGCACTCCAGCTCTGCTTCTGCTTCCAGCCGCCCCAGGACTGCGCCGGCTCAGCAGAACAAGCCAACACCACCCGCCGCCCAGGCAGCGCCACCTAAGGAGCACCGCCAGCTCTCACGCCCTGCGAAGCGCCCTCCCTTCCCGAGACGCCAGGGACCCCGGCCCAAGATTGTGCTGGACCCGGTGACTCCGAAGACGTCCTGATTTCTCAAAAAGGAAGAGGATGGGGGATTGTCTCGTTGCGACCGGACCACCCCTAAAGCTCCTACTTGCAGTTTCCCGTCCGCCTCGTTTAATTCCGAGCGTGGAAAACATGCTTCATGCTGTAGCTGGGCCCACACCTGTTGCGCCCACTCAAAACGCTGTTTTCACGGCGAACACTATTTTATTCATCAAAAGAGAGCAAATTTCCTCTTCCACCTCTCTCGGTGTGCGGCCCCCTCCCCGGCGGCCTGCCATCCGATGTCATTCAACCCCTTGTCACTTGGGCAGAGGCTTGGCAAGCCATCCCCGATGTGTCAGAATGGATCCTGGGGATCGTAACTCAGGGCTACTCGCTCCAATTTGCACGACGGCCCCCTCGCTTCGGCGGGGTGCTTCAAACCTTGGTGAACCCGGACGACGCTCACGTCCTCCGTGCCGAGGTTATTCCGATGTTAAGAAAGGGGGCTGTGGAAATAGTTCCCCCTGCGGAGCGCAAGTCAGGCTTTTACAGCCACTATTTTCTGGTCCCCAAGAAGGATGGCGGTCTCAGACCCATCCTAGATCTCAGACTTTTGAATCGCTCCCTCATGAGACGGAAGTTCAAAATGCTGACGCTGAAGCAGATCCTTGCGCACATTTGCCCCGAGGACTGGTTCTGTTCGCTGGACCTGAAGGATGCGTATTTTCACACCCAGATAGCCCCCCATCACAGGCGATTCTTGAGATTCGCATTCGAGGGGGTAGCGTACCAATATACGGTCCTGCCTTTCGGGCTGTCTCTGGCTCGTCGCACTTTCACCAAGTGCATGAACGCGGCGCTTTCCACTCTGAGACAAATGGGAATCCAGGTTCTGAATTATCTCGACAACTGGCTCATCCTAGCTCATCCTAGCCCATTCGCGAGCCGAGCTGGAACACCACAGATCCGTGCTCCTCAGCCATCTGCAATGCCTGGGTCTCAGGGTCAACTTAGCCAAGAGCTCGCTGTGCCCCAGCCAGCAAATTTCGTTCCTGGGGGCAGTCTTAGACTCAGTCCGTATGACGGCAGTAGTCTCATCAGAACGCGCTCTGGCGATTCAGCAGCTCGTGGCCTCAGTCAAGAACAAAGCCTATCTCCTCTGAAGCTTTTCCAGAGGTTGCTAGGGTTGATGGCTTCCGCCTCCCGGTGCTACAGCTCGGCCTTCTTCGAATGCGGCCTCTGCAGTACTGGTTGAATTTCCAGGTTCCTCCAAACGCCTGGCGGCATGGCCGCCTATGTCTCAAGGTCAATCGGGCCTGTCTTCTGGCCCTGAAACCTTGGTTGAACCCTGCCTGGTTCAGTCTTGGTGTACCCCTGCAGGCGGTCTCACGAAGGACAGTGCTCTCAACGGACGCCTCCAACTCGGTTGGGGCGCTGTGTGCGAGGGCAGACCGGCCTTCGGCTCGTGGAGTCACGAGGAAAGCCGTCTACACATCAACTGTCTAGAGATGTTAGCAGTGATGAAAGCCCTTCAATCTTTTCAGGCTCACTTGACAGGACGCCATGTCTTAGTCCAATCGGACAGCATGACAGTGGGTCGTACATAAACCATCAGGGAGGTCTCTCGTCCAGCCGCTTGTGCGCTCTGGCGAAACGTCTTCTGATATGGGCTCTGCCAAGACTTCAGTCGCTCAGAGCGACTCATATTCCTGGCAAGACCTTCATACTGTCTTTCCTCCAAGAGCGTTTGGATATGGGGCGCACCCCTTCAACCCTTAAAGTATACGTGGCAGCCATCGCAGCGTTCCATGCTCCTATTGCCGGCCAATCAGTGGGGCGAAACAGCCTTGTGGTCCATTTCTTAAGGGGTTCTAGGCGATTAAATCCACCTCGTCCCCTTACTGTGCTTGGGACCTTTCTTTGGTCCTCAGGGCCCTAAAAGGCAACCCCTTTGAGCCGCTGCATTCAACTGACCTCAGGTCCCTGACGCTAAAAACCGCTCTGCTACTCGCACTAGCATCGGTCAAGCGCGTTGGCGATTTGCAGGCCCTCTCTGTGAGCCCTGCATGCCTTGAATTCGGACCTCATGATTCTAAGGTCATTCTGAAACCCAAGCATGGCTACGTTCCCAAAGTGCTCTCAACCCCGTTTAGAGCTCAGGTCATCTCACTTTCCGCTCTTCCTTCCTCTACGGATGAACGAGAACTGGAATTACTGAAGACCTATGTGGAGCGATCTCAGCCTTCAGGCAGTCGGATCAGCTCTTTGTTTGTTTTGGTGGCCGCACCAAGGGGTCTCCGATCTGTGAGGTGGCCGGCTGGTCTTCGCCGTCCACTTTTGTCAGGTTCTACCATCTTGATGTCCCGACCTTACAAGCTCGGGTTCTTTCAGTGTGATTGGCGGCCCCTTATGAGTTCCACCTCACACCGTTACAGGATTCATTTCCTTGTAGTGTAACAAGGGATACGGCGGCTTTGCCTTCTTGCTTGTTTCCTTGGTCCCCTCTTGGCGTCCGAAACAAGTTATGTCGTTCCCTGCCGTGGCACGGCGCGGTTGAATTCGTTCCCCATACGCAGTACGAGTGAAGTATCGAAAGGGAACGTACTCGGTTACTAACGTAACCTCGGTTCCCTGAGATACTGAAAGAAGACTACGTTACTTGCCGTGCCACGAGGCCGCGGCTTCAGAGTCATCGCTTCAGTCGATTGGCACTGAAATCCTATGGCGAAAAACGCCTGCTAATATAGCCCTTAAACCCTTAAGTTCGACAACTAAGTTAAACAACTTGTCTATGAGTGAACCAATGACGGTGCAGTTACACTGCGTTATTGAAAAAGGCTTCAGTGATGGGGAAAAAGGGAGACTTTTCCCCATACGCAGTACTCGTTCCGTATCTCAGGGAACCGAGGTTACGTTAGTAACTGAGTACGTTTGTAAATTTAAAGCCCAAAAAATATTCAATAATCAGTTTTTCTGTGCTGATATTTCAGTTGATCTCACAGTGCTGTGATGCTGTTTTAGCTGCTGTTCTTCAAAAACCCACTAGATGGAGCCATTTATCAGTTAAATCAATGTACAACTGATTACCAATGTGTAAAAGAAAATTTTTTTTTCTCAGTAATTTTCTAAAAAATAATGACTGTCTGTATTATTTCAGATCCAGGTCTGTCTCCAGCTTTTATAGCAGGAATATGTGTTGCTGTTGTTTTGCTGATCGTTGCTGCAGCTGCTGGTTTAATTTACAGTTGCAAGCGTCAAGCAAGAAGAGGTCAGTGTATCATACAGATGGTTTAATGAGATGGAAATATGAATATTCTTTAAAACTTTTTACATTTTTTCTTCTTTTTTTTGCTCTAACCAAAGTAATGTGTGTTTAATTGAGTTTGTTGTTATTCCTCAAAGGTACGGACGGAGCGCAGTGATCAGGTGAGATACTGTGAACACTGAATCTGACTCCAAAACAGATTCAGATCTGTGAGCTGATTAAATGGTTGTGTGTGATTATGTTTTGTTTCAGAAATAATAATATCTGACTCTTCAAGACAGCGCTGCTCTCGTACTCTATTACTTTATAAAAGAACAGTGGCATGAATACATTTTATATTATTATATAATTAGAAAAATGTGTATTATCATAATAATTTTATTTATTTACCATAGGCTATGTTATGACCCAGATTAGGGACCAACATAAAGAGCCGTTCAAAAGAGGTTATAAACAATTCGCAATGGCCAGGGCAAAAGAGATCAAATTTATTGGCAGTAAAAGTATCAAAACTATAACAAAACAAAAGGAAAAAACAAAGCAACAAATAAACATACAAAACTCAAATCAGGGGCCTGTACCATGATGGTAGATGAACAAACTCAGGGTTATAGGATTAGTTTCGAGTTGACAAAACCAAACCACTCCAATCCGGCTTTGTTGGTACCATGATGCTGATCATCAACTTTCTCTGTCAACTCAGGCTTTGATCCTGAGTTTGTGAAGTGTGTGCACATGAATCTGTGACATCAGTGGTGAACAGCCAATCACATGCCTTGCAACAGAAATAAACTGTGATTCACTTCTCACGAGAGAGCCAGCGAGATTCAATTCACTGAAAATTAAGAATTTAAACGCATTTACACTAATGGAAAATACTTATCTTTGAAAGAGGACAAATAAAAGAAATGATCTTTCTCTATCAGTCCAAGTGAAGTTAGTTTATATGGTTAATAATATATAGCGATAGAGACTCAAACATACAAGCTCACATGTAGTCATATTTAAATAGTATATTTACACCTTATTTATATTAGCCTACATATGATCAATATTCATTGAAACTAAGTGCTTAATAACAACTGTTAAACTAAACTTGCATGTGTGTAATGGATTAATAAAAATATAGATCATATACAAATCATATATAAATTATATTATCATTAAAACCAGACAATTTCATCATTAAATATTTGTTTTTACTATATAATGACCTTTAATTTGGAGGAAGAGAAACTGGGGGAGTGACTTTATTGCGTTGGGTGTGTCAGTGTCACTTAGCTTACACCTGTTTGGTCCAATTTCAGTTTGAGATCTCTAACCCTGAACATAACCTGCCCCGGAGCAGGTTAGCCGTGGAGCGTAAGTTACCATGGCGATGAACACAGCTAAAAGCCAAGTCACTTTCATGGTACCTAAAACCCAGGATTGGTGCAAACTAATCTGAAACTTACCTGGCTAGCCAGCTAATCCAGCTTCATGGTACAGGCCCCAGGACTGGTGAGCTAACTAATCTAAACTACAACTCAGAGTTAAACTTTCCTCACTCCCGAGGAAAAATAACAAACACAAAAGAATCTTCCGGGTCAGCTTACTTACCTATGCTTTTCCACTATTCTAATACAACTAAACAAACAGATTTCACCATCCTGTACAAAATCGAAGAAAACAAACTCCAAAACCACCAACAACAGGTTTGTTGAGGTAGGCCAAAGTGGAGTGCCACCAACAGCTCTTAAATAGGCAGAAGCCACAGGTGTTGAAGATAATCAGGCTCCGCCCCCATCCAATTGGCAACTATGCTCAGAAAGGAAAAAAACAAAAGAAAGAGCAGGGGCTCGTAACAGGCTAATATGACACTGGTCTGGAATCAGGATATAACAATTTTATCTTACAACTGAAGAAAACATTGATGATTCCCAAATAATCTAAATGTCAAAAAACATAAAAACAGAAAGTACAACTTTATTAGAAAAGCCACACTGTAAAAAATTACCATGATTTTAACAGTAAAAGACTGTAAAAATGCTGCAGTGAAAAACTGTTAAGTGGTTTACAGAAAGTTTCTGTACTATATACGGTGAATAACTGTAATAGATCTAACAGTATATTTAATGTAATTTTATGGTAAAATACCGTTAAATTCACAGTTTTTGGAAGAGAAAAATAACAATTCATTGTAAAATTTACAGTGAAAATCCGTAAATTGACATTCCCACAATTCCCTGCATGACACTTCACATTTGATATATTTTCGTTGAAATAACTGTTTCTTCTTAGTTTTTCTCATTTTTTTCTAATCAGTTATGTACATTAGGGTTTTATGTTACATCTAATGTTGTTAAATTAATGTTTATTGCATTTTAAAATTTCATGCATGTTACCTTGATGGTGTTTAGTGTGTGTGTGAATGACACTGTGTGCGCCTTCTATGTGTTAGTATTGTCCTCCTCAGCTTGTGGAAAAGTTGCTTGTGATGAACTTTGATTCATCATGTGACTCTTATCACCACTGTGTTTGGTGACTGTCAGTGTATTATAAAGGTACAAAACAGATATTAGTACTTCATTAGGTTGGTAAATTAAAATTATATCAGTTAATGAAATACGTTATTTTACCGTAAATTTAACATTTTTTTTTTTATACGTTGCTACTGTATTTTTTTACGGTAAAGTTCTGGCAACCACAACTGCCGTTTTTTTACCGTAAATTTTACTGGGATATTTTTTACAGTGTTTCTTATATTGTACTGTATTTTTAGTGGTAAAATACCGGCAGCTGTGGTTGCCAGGAATTTACTGTAAAATGTATCTGGTCAAAATAAAATGCTGTAATTTGTTATACAATTTCACTGTGTTTTTTTACTGTCAAAGGTTTTAATAAGGTTTAACATATTTCTGTTATTTTTACAGTTATTTACCATAACAGGGTCTATCCTATTACTGTTAAATTAACAACAAATTACTGTATATATTATTATAACTTTTTTTTTACTGCAAATATCCGTAAAAAGCTATGGAAAGTTGCATTTATTTACATAAATTACTGTATAATTGACAAATATATTTGTTTTTTTCTACCATGATTTTGGTAAAAAAAAAAAAAAAATGTTGTCTACTGTAAAATTTAGGGTTACAAATCCAGTATACCGTATTGTCTTTTACAAATTCCACATTTTTTTCACGGTATATTCCTGGCAACCACAGCTGCCGGTATTTACCGTAAATTTGAGGGTTTTTTTTAACAGTGCAGTAAGAGTAGCACTGCTCTTTAATACTTTCTAGTACGATATTTCAAGCATTTCGATGTGCAGGTTGTTTAGGAAAGATTAATTATTTTAATAAATGTGTAAAGAAACATCTTACATTTAAGATATTTTGTAGTTTTTTGCAGTTCCATGTCTTGTGTAACAAACATCAATCCTGTTTATTTCTTTTACCTTCTGTGAATCTGTTTTTTTATTCACAGGCTAATGGTGTTGCAGATTCGTCCTCTGGTTGACACTCTGAAGACTATCAGCGACTCGTCACCTAATCATGATGCGCTGCCAATGACACGCCAACGTAACATTTATTATTTAATGCTTTCA
>JAOTNS010001319.1:0-61974 GCA_028476615.1 Culter alburnus | reverse complement strand
TGTTCCCTTATCAGCAAAACTGCATAAATTTGATTCGAATTGTTTAAAGCAAAAATTACTATTTGGCCAGTGGAAATGATGAATCGACTCTATTCTAAAATCTTTATCTTAGCATTTAAACATTTTGTTTTATGCATATTTTGAATATTTATTCTAAAACATAGAATACTGGAGATTTTTAGCATGTAATGTGTATGGCACAAATGTTAACCATGGTGTCCGTGGATGGGAATGTGTATGGAAATGATATGCAGATGAGGTTATGCATAGTAAAACCAAGTTCATAAGCTCCATATATGGTGGATTTCGGGAGGAGACGGGTGGAGATGCACGTACACACAATCTTCCACTGACTGGGGATTTATAAAGAGATTTGTGCGCAGGTTCTGGCGTACGCATGGTTTGTAATCAGGATTTTTTGTGCGTACGCAGAATCTAGCTTTTGCGCATACGTACACTTTGTAGGATGAAATCTACGCCAAGTTTCATAAATGAGACCCCAGTTCTATACAAATAAATGTGATTGATTGAATTGAATACTTTGAAAAAATTAAGACAGATTTCCAGAACTTAAAAATATACTGAATATCATCTAACACGGGTAGAATTAAAAGAATCAGATAAAACATCTCTTCATTAGGAACATTTTGCTTTCACAGTAATCCGAATGAAGTTTCAGTTCATCAGAAGTGAGTCTTTTTTTCTCCATTTTTCTAGCAAATGAAAAACAAATCGTCTTGACTTAATCTTTAGAGTCAGACTCAAAGCAACTCTTGCCGTATTCTCAAAGTCTGGTCCAGTCAAATTAACTAAACTCCCTGTTGTACATATTCTGGAAGCCACAAGTGTGTCAGTGAGTCCAGGAATTGTACAGTCATTGTGTGTTAAATCAAAGCGTGCCCATATATTAGCGGTATTATATTACAAGCCAGTAAAGAGATTTAGGGTGTGTTCACACTTGTCATGTTTTTGGTTCGGTTAAAACGAACCCTGGTGCGATTGCTCTGTTAGTGCGGTCCATTTGAGCATGTGTGAACGCTGCCATCTGAACCCTGGTGCACACCAAACAAGCGGACCGAGACCGGTGAAAAGATGGGTCTCAGGGCTTTCACTGCTTTCACACCTGCCTCATTTAGTTTGGTTGAATCGTACTAGAGTTCATTTCCCCCTTTGGTGTGGTTCGTTTGGGCAGGTGTGAAAGCAGCAATCGCACTTGGGTGCGCACCAAAAGCAGACCAAAGGGTGTTTTTACACCTATGGATCGTTTGTTTGTTCCGAAAAAGGGACTAAATTTGTTACAATGTTGATTTTCTTCTTGGTTCGGTTTGCTTTCACATGCAACATTTCCAAGCGTACTGTGGATTACAAATTAAGAATCTGTTTAAGATCTGATGACCCTACATACTGACATATCCTCACATGAAATACTAAGGTGAAGTACATTGTATTAGCATTTAAGGTAACGATGACCACATCAGATGAATGATTCTGTTTAGCAAAGTTTCTAGCAAGAGTTATCGGCCAGTTCTTGTTCTCTTAGTGTATGTCTAATGAGGCAGATTACTGAGATTCACCCTTTTGTTAATGGCTCTTGGAGCCCTCTCCCCTTATTGAATAGGTATGCTGATTGGATTAGGACTTGTGACACTCTAGCGTCTGGGGCGGGTTCCTATACCTGATACTTCATTGCATGATTGGTTGTCCCCTGGTGCTTTGTATCTATACAAGCTAAAATGCCCCCGAAAATGTATATAAATTTCAATGTACACTGCCTTAGTTAGGCTTGGATGACTACAGCGACACACAACAGCGCGTTCTCCATAAAGAGTAACTTCTGCTTGAAAGATATCCAATGTCTCCTGGTCTATGCCTCGACGAGGAAAAAAGTTCCAACGTACCGGCGTTTGGAAGGAGTCCATGCGTATCTTATTGGTCAGAGTTTTCTTCAGCGTCATCAGAAATAATGATTGACATGTTCGCTCCAGAGCTTATCGTGTCTGTATTTGTAAATGTCGAGACACACGCAAACACTATATTAATGTAGCCATCATTCCTGCTGTTAAATGATATACTACATTCATATTAATGCTGCGGCAAATACAAACACACACGCTCACTCTGGATGTTGTTGTCTAGTAGGCTGTGTCAGTGTGTCGAACCATATATGAATGTTATAATGAAGCAGAGCGGGAATCAAGACTTTGTCAGGACGCATTCTCACATGGAGAAGTGCAATTACTCAACATTTAGAAGACAGGAAGATGAGACTCTAAAAAGGACAGAATCCTCACGACATATCGGTTTTTCTTGTCAGGTCGTGAGTTTGCCCATGACAGGCATCAGACGCGCGTCTCCACGCAACAGATCGTTTGTGTGTGACGGAGGGATTCCCGCAGCTGTTTTGACTACTTTACACATTTTATAAGCTCTTCACGAGTTCCCAGCTGGCCATTATTTAATTTTTATTTAATTTTTAGTACATTGGGTTCCTCCAGAATGTATTATTTTACCCAAAGAAGGAGGACAAGGATTAATACATCTTAAAAGTAGAACAGCAGTTTTCATTTACAGTTTTGCAAAGAATTCGTAATGGTTCAGGAACTTCAGCTGGAAAGTTCCGCTGGAACCATATATAGGCTACACACACACAACGAGCGCATTTACTCAGCACACAGCATGTTCTGATGTTCAGTAAGTTCTCAAAATAGGCAATATGTCATAAAATCTGACCAATCACGTTGTGAATGTATCCCTGTGCCTTTAGGTTCGGTATCTTTTGGTTCGGTGATAAAATTGACAATCTGAATGTTAATCGGACAGGATTTTTTCTTTTTGGTCCGGCCAAATGAACGAAACCGAACTACAAGTGGAACGCACCCTTAAATGCTTCTCTTTGTAATTTGAACATATTCCACACTTTAAAAACATCTGATAAAAAAGCATTGATATTCGCTTGACAAGTCATAAAGAAAAGATTTCTGTCATTTTCAAATTCTGTGATTTTGTAAATTTACAGGCAATACTTTCCAGCTGGAAAGTTACTGAACCATTAAGAATTCTTTGCAAAAACTGTAAATGAAAAGCTGCTGTTTACTTTGTAAAGATGTATTAATCCTTGTCCTCCTTCTTGAGTAAAATAATACATTCTGGAGGAAACCATGTAATAAAAATTAAATAATGTTGCTGTTCATGTTTGCCAGCAAGGACATTTCACAAATCCAGATCAGACGATGTTGTTCACAGCCATGTCCGGAATAAAGAGAGCCTACCATGTCACACAGTTAAGTTAGGGTGATATTATGACCCGTGATATAAGATTTTGCCATACTACCTATCCAAATCATTATCCCGGTATCATCGTCAGTAGGGCACACTATTTCGGACACCACAAGGTGTCATGTGGCACAAATGCTGCGCTATCACCTAAGCGAGCTCGATTGCATGTCTGAGGTAAACCTACGCCCTCCTCATTACCTACAGACAAAGGAATGAAAAATAAAGAAATGTAAAAAATAAGAAATATGGGAAGAATAAATTGGAAAGAACAAATATAATATAAATTAATAATAAATGTGGAAAAAATGTGGGGAAAAATTAATATTAAATCTAGAAATAAGGATAAAATGTCTATTTTTTTTTTTTCTATGTATTTGTTGTACCATCATTAGAGAGGATTTATTTTTATTTGGCACAACTTTGGATTCTATAATATGGGGGCGTACATATTAATGATCCCGACTGTTGCGTCACAGTCGGTGTTATGTTGAGATTCGCGTTTTTCAGTGGTGTTTTTCACGCACAAGATTTGCATATGAAGGAGGAGAAACAATGGTGTTTGAGGGTTCACTGTATGTTCATTCCATGTACAGAACTACTTATATTCAACTATGACAAGATAAATTCAATTTAAATCTAGGGCACCTTTAATGCATTAACGTTAAATAATGAGAACTTATTATAAAGTGCTACCTGTTGTTCTTTATAATTATTTTGCACTTTAATCCGTTTGAAACATTTTACATTTAAAACCGGTATACTATGAAAACACTTTTTTTTGCAACTTATTTCAATACCGTGATAATACTGTATACCGTGATAAAAAGCGTCATCCATTATCGCAACATGAAAATTTGATACCGTCACATGCCTAGGCTGGGCATTGAAACAAATTTCACATTTGGCATATATTCAATAACGTGCTAAAACCTAGTCCGAGAGTTGTCAGAGTGAAATATATTTAAAAACTAATCTTCTGTTGTAACACAACTTACCTCAATATCTCCAATTTACACTTTATATTCTTCAGTCCAGCACAGAGCTGCTTCACTCCTGAGTCCTGCAGTTTATTACCATTCATGTTCAGCTCTTTCAGATTAGTATCTGATCCCAGAACTGTAGCCAGAGCTGAACAGCTTTGTCTGTTAAGTTACAATAATTTAACCTACAAGACAAATAAATTACAATCACAGAATTAGATGGAAATTTTTTTAATATACAAATATAAAATATATTTTCCATTATTAATATTTTTTTACATAAATATATATATAAATTTCATTGTGTATATTATTGATTTGTGATATTTATGACATTGTTGAAAAGTGTTTTGTTCTTCAGAAATTTAAGTTACACTATGTACATTATCGATTACATATTGAGTTGTGGATTCTGAGTTATATACTTTACTTCATTTAATACCTGTGTAGCACAACCAGGTGATTGTCATTAGACTAATTAATTGCTGCTCAAAATGGACTCTGAATGTGTTTGTTACTCCCACCCTGATGAAGGCAAAATAAGCGGCAATGTGTAGGTGTGCAGACTGTGCACTTGTCACCTGTTTTAATATTTAGCCATGATGAAATAAAAGCTTTTTAAAGGCCTTTGACCGTCCTTAATTTACGAGTTGAACTATCCCTTGCACCCAAAGAGCACGAGACGAACTCATACTCGTATATATATATATATATATATATATATATATTATATATATAAAATCAGGGCTCGACTGCTGGATGGCCTGGGGCCAGTGTGGAGACGACCCATTGGGACAGCTGACGGAACGGTCACTTGCCTGATTGGGCCAGTGCTGCATCGTCTACGTACAATGATATCTAATTGTTATTTTAACAATCTGAAATTATCGAAATGTCCCTCACTTTAAAAAAACTAAACAAAAACACACCCCATAGAGTGCACATATTCACTAGATGATGTAGTCGTAGGTTAGAGGGTGGTACGATTTATGCATATTTTACTGTGTGATCTAGTCTATAAAAATTCATTTAGAATGCCCCAAAATTCAAGATAAGGTGCAAAAATGCCCCTGTATGTCTTTTATTTATATATTTAATACAGTTAACCAACATGAAAAGTGCTGTTTTTTCTCCAAATATCAGCATGATTACAATAATGTGATATTGATTTTATTCAACAGATCATAAACAAGAAGTTAATAATAAGTGAAAATATGACTTTAAAAAGGTAAAAAAAATATATTTAAACTTATTGGAAAAACAATTTCTGTCACTGCTGTGAACTGACCACCACACATAATATGAAGAATATCCGAAAACTTTAGGAGTCATCGGTCCATGGCAGTCCTTAATGTACCAGCACAATAACACGTGTTTGGATGTGTGGCGCGAGTTGAAAAGGTTCGGAACCACTGATCTATGTATTGCATTACATTGTTTTGCCCCCCAAAATTAAAACTACAGAACTATAATGAAATTAGGCTTTTAAAATAACATTTTATTGGGAGATATAGTGTAACAACTGATAATATATGTATTTTAAGTAGTCTGTTATACCCTGGATGAGACAAAAACATTAAATGACTTACAGAGCTCTTCTGGAGGTTTTGATGACTGCTGATAATCTAATGACACACTCGTCTGATTTCTTGAATTTCTGAAGATCAAACTCCTCCAGCTCTTCCTCTGATGTCAACAACACAAAGACCAAAGCAGACCACTGGGCAGGTGAAAGGTCACCAGATGAGAGACTTCCTTTGCTAAGGTGGGTCTGGATCTCCTTCACCAGAGTTTGGTCGTTCAGTTCATTCAGACAGTAGAACAGATTGATGGATCTCTCTGCAGGCAGATTATCTTCTAATTTCTGCTTGATGTACTGAACTATTTCCTTGTTTCTCTGGTCATTGTCATCTTGCTGTGATAACAGACCTCGTAAGAGTCGTCGATTGGACTGGAGTGACAGACCGAGGAGGAAGCGAAGGAAAAGGTCCAGGTGTCCATTGTCACTCTCGAGCGCCTTGTCCACTGCAGTCTTGAGAAAATCAATCATGATTTTATTTTTCTTGTTCTTGTCTAGAAACATATATGCAAAACGAGTCTTGAGCAAATTTTCATTTTTGTTTTTCTGTCCTGTAGACTCATGATCAAACACACTTGTCTTGTTCATGTCTAGAAACAGATGTGCATAAAGGGCTGCAATAAACTCTTGAATGCTCAAGTGAACAAAGCAGTACATGGTACCAAGAGTGATCCCTGTTTCCTTCATAAAGATCTGGGTACACATGCCTGAGTACACTGATGCCTTATAGACGTCAATACACAGGCTTCCAGGGTGATGGTTTGTTCTTGTTTTCTGATGAAATGCCAGTTTTCCCAGTGAAAGGATGGCGTCTTTATCCCAGGAAACATCTGGTGTGTGTTCTCCATCATACTTTCTGCGGCTCTGCTGGATCTGAAAGCGGAGAAAGTGTGTGTACATTTGTGTCAGAGTCTTGGGAGTGTCTTCAGTGTTTGATTCCTGCTGTGTTTTAGAGATCTCATCAGCCTGATTGTTTTTCACATCATTATTTCTCTTCTCCTCCAGAATGTTCTGGAGAACAGTGGCTGAAATCCAGCAGAAGACTGGGATGTGGCACATGATAAAGAGACTCTTTGATTTTTTAACATGATCAATGATTGTGTTGGCCTGATTCTGATCCGTGAATCTTTTTTTGAAGTACTCTTCCTTTTGTGCATCACTGAATCCTCGTATCTCTGTCAGCCGGTCGATACAGTCAGGAGGAATCTTACTGGCAGCTGCTGGTCTAGTGGTGATCCAGATGAGAGCAGAAGGAAGCAGATTTCCCTTCATGAGGTTCGTTAGGAGAACATCCAGAGAGGCTGGTGACGATACATCACGCCACGTCTCATTACGATCAAACTTCAGAGGAAGGCGACATTCGTCCAATCCATCAAGGATGAACAGGGCTTTGAATTGATTCCTTCTTGTAAGGTTCAGTCCTTTTGTCTCTGGGAAAAACTGAGTTATAAGGTCCATCAAACTTAGTTTTTCTTTCTCCTTTAAGTTCATCTCTCTGAATGGAAGAGGAAATATGAATCTGATATCTTGATTTTCTTTTCCTTCAGCCCAGTCCAGAACAAACTTTTGCACAGAGACTGATTTTCCGATGCCAGCGACTCCTTTTGTCAGAACAGTTCGGATCTCCTTGCCTTGTTCAGGAGCTTCAAACAATTGTGTGCATTTAACCTGTATCTCTTGAGATTCATGACGCCTGGAAGCAACTTCAATCTGTCTGACCTCATGTTCAGTATTGACCTGTTCACTGCCACCCTGAGTGATATAGAGATCTGTGTAGATGTTATTCAGAAGTGTGGAGTCACCTTGCTTCACAATTCCTTCAAACACACATTGATACTTCTTCTTTAGGCCACATTTGAGCTGATGAACGAAGATCAGCTCATCTAAACACAGGAACAGAAAATAGATAGTTTTAGTCTTAATTTTCTCTCCTACATTTATAAGTGTCAATCTGACAGATGATCATGAGTCTCTGACCTTCTAGAGCATCAGCAGCTTCATCTTGCTTCATCTCTCTCAGGTAATGTAGTGTGAGATCAAGAGCTGCTGCTTTGGTACTGCATCCATTCTCATTATAGTTCTTCACAAAGTATTGTGTGTTCTCTTTTTGTAATATTTTCTTAAACTTTTCTAGTTCATTCTTCAGAAACGTGATTATTTTGCTCTCAAGATCCTACAAACAAAGTAAGAAAAATAAGACACAGAACAACACAATTTAACCAGATCTACATCCATATTTGGTCAAAACTATTTATTTAGATATTAAAAATATTTATAAAAGAAGCCAGTTAAAAACAAATGTTAATTAATTAAATGTTAATTAGCTGTAATTTTTAACACACAAAAACAACATATTTTTCTTACATTTTGATTATTATTTATGGGTTCTTCCAAATGTCTATTCTAGAATTTGTGCAGGAAATGTTCAGTAACCTATTTGTTTGTTGTAGTTTTTTAACCTTTGTGAAAATGGGTTTTCCTACCTGGAAGATCTCTAGGAGATTGTCTTTGAAACTCTTATGTTTCCTGTGAATCTGAACGTCTGAGTCTAACGTCTCACACTGAAGCCTGTTAGACAATAAAATAAAATACTGCATTTTCAGGCAAAATGTATTATTGTTTTAAAGGTGGGGTAAGCCTTATTACAAAAACACTAAGTTAGTCAGGCCGACACCAACAATAAGCGTGTAACCAATCAGCATTAGGGGCGTATGACGGTCGAGGTGAGAGAACAAGCAAGAGGGAGATTTGAAGAAAAACAGAGATGCAGAAAGAGAGATGAGACATAATACAAAAGTAACACAAAATATTTTTCATGAAGCATTATTTTGTTGCGCATCAGCTGTGATAAACAGACATTCACTCTGTGTAACAGAGGTCAGATAGTGAGAGTTGTGCAGGTAATCCACTGCACACTGATGATTGCTAGAGAATGAGGTGTTTAGTGTCATTGTTAGTGCACTCGTCTCACACCTGCCAGCAGCGATCGGGGTTCGAGACCGACTCTGAGCAGGGTGGTTAGGATTGGAGGGTGAGTTTTGGAGGCGGAGCAATGAGGAGAGGGGTGTGTTTATTTGAGTTGATTTAAATATCAACAGTAGCTATATTTCCATCCAAAGTTGCGTATTAAACTTATGCGCAAATTATGAATATCGCATAAAACATTTGCGAATAAAGCACTGTTTCCATCCAGCGAGCCAAAGAGAACAAAAACGTTACTTCCTGATACACTGGCCCTAAATATCACTAAGAAAAATGAATGCTTCTGCAATAGAAGCCATTGTATATAATAATTTTCATATATAATAAATTATTTGTGCCTCAGAGCATGCAGACGAAACGCAATAAATGCTGTCATGTTTATCTTGCATTCAAATGCCTGGTATTTGTGAACTCAATTGTGTGAGGCGCTTCAGGGAGGGAATACTTCCTGTTTGTTGCTGCCGTGCTGTTTGAGCTAGAGCTCCGTGGAGCTGATTCCTAATTGCTTGTTTTTGTCTCTTAAAATCAAACTTATAACATATCACTCTTTCTTTTTCGGCGGGGGAACACATCCCCAACAAATATTTTACATAAAAAAACACTTTGATTATCTTGATATTGCTAGTTTTATCTGACTTCCCGAACTTTCGCTATTAGCTTTAGCCCGTTAGCAATAGCAGCGTGGTGACTTTAGCGTTTGTACTCTTCTCTCACTATATTATTGTTCATCTATTCTAATGGGGAGTGTATCGGATGCTTCTCTACCTTTGTGTGCAGGTGAGGACACGTTTGAGCTGCATGAGGTGCAGTTGGAACTGGAGGACGTGGAGCGACAGATCCGGACCCTTCTCGAGAAGCAGGCTGAGCGGCAGACAGCGCTGGAAACTTCCCGTGCTGACGCTCACTGCTCCTCGGTAAGTTTACAGTGCGATATTAACAGTCCTGCTTCCTCTACGCCGTGTGTTTCTCTGCACAGGGCCCGAGCACCCAGAACGCGTTCATCCCAGCCCTCGTTCACTCCAGCGCCGTCTCTCACCAGGGACCTTGGGTTCTTCAGCAGGCCTCGGACCAGGACCTCTCCTGCTCCGCCGCCCCCGGTCTTCGAGGTCTCAACGCGGAACCGCTTCTCCCCTCTTCGCGAGGCCACGTCCACGCTACGACGGCCAAAGGTAAGTTGCGCAGTCACTGTTTTCCTGGTGCTCATGTTCCTGGTGCTCATGTTCTCGATGTCGCTGCGCAGGTTCCCGCGATCCTCAACGGTGCTGAGACCATCGGAGCTGTAGTGCTGCACGCGGGGGTGCATGACACCAGGCTGTGGCAGACGGAGGTGCTGAAGCAGGACTTCAGGAGCCTGATCGAGACGGTACGAGCCACATCGCCCACAATGAAGATCATCGTGTCCGGACCGCTTCCGACGTACCGACAAGGACATGAAAGGTTCAGTAGATTATTTGCTTTAAATGAATGGTTGATGTCTTGGTGTAATGAACAGAAGCTGCTCTTTATAAATAATTGGAATCTTTTCTGGGAGCGTCCTAGGCTCTTCCGTGCGGATGGCCTGCACCCCAGCAGAATCGGAGCGGATCGTCTGTCGGAGAACATCTCCAAGACGCTTCGCACCGTATGACTAGTGAGTCAAACCTCAAATCACAGTCTGTGTTCTGCCCACTTAATCGACAGAAATGTGAGTGTAGTACAGTCTATAGAAACTGTGTCTATTCCCCAAATAGTGAGGTTTAACAATAAAAATAAAGGATCTAGAAAAATATGATCATAATCAAACCAGAAATTCGCAAAATTACTGAAGAAAAACAATTTCTAAGGCTAGGGCTACTAAACATTAGATCACTGACACCTAAGGCGGTTATTATAAATGAAATTATCACAGATAATAGTCTTGATGTAATTTGCCTTACTGAAACATGGCTTAAACCAAATGATTATTTCGGTCTTAATGAGTCTTGTCCACCTGGCTACTGTTATAAAAACAAATGCCGTCTGATTGGCCGTGGCGGTGGTGTAGCAACAATCTATAGAGATAATCTTAATGTTACTCAGAGAACAAATTACAGGTTTAATACATTTGAAATTATTATGCTAAATGTTACACTCTCAGATATAAGTAAAAAGTCACTACTATCTCTTGCTTTGGCTACCATTTATAGACCTCCAGGGCCTTATGCTGATTTCCTAAAAGAGTTTGCACACTTTTTCTCAGATCTATTGGTCAACGTCGATAAAGCGCTGATTGTTGGAGATTTTAACATTCATGCAGACAATACAAATGATGCGTTAGGAGCTGCGTTTACAGATTTACTAAACTCCTTTGGGGTCAAACAAAACGTCACTGGACCCACTCACCGTTTTAATCATACACTAGATTTAATTATATCACATAGAATCAATCCTACCGATATAGAAATTCTACCGCAAAGTGATGTCACTGATCACTACCTTGTAACTTGCGTACTGCATACTGACGATATTTGTCAAGTTGCGCCGCGATATCGACTAGATAGAACAATTCTCCTGACAACTAAAGATAAATTCACAAATAACCTGCCTGATCTGTCTCAGCTGCTCATCGTACCTAAACACACAAATGATCTCGAGAAAATGACTGGCAGCATGTGCACCATTTTCACTAGTACATTAGATACTGTTGCACCGATGAGATTTAAAAAGGTTAGAGAGAAAAATACTGTACCTTGGTTCAACAGTATTACTCACACTATCAAAAGAGAAACTCGTAATCTAGAACGCAAATGGAGACAAACTCGTTTAGAGGTCTTCAGAATCGTGTGGAAAGACAGCTCGTCCCGTTATAGAAAGACTCTAAAAGCAGCCAGAGCCGAGCATCTCCGCAAACTCATAGAAAATAACCAAAACAATCCACGGTTCTTGTTTAGTACAGTGGCTAGATTAACAAATAAACAGACATCACCAGAACAAAACATTTCATTACAGTTCATTAGTGATGACTTTATGAATTTCTTTACTGAGAAAATCAAAAGCATCAGAAATACAATTGTAAATGTACAATCTTTGACAGAGTTTTATGATTCAGCCTCAATTATCGCCCCTCAAGAACAGTTGCAGTGCTTTACAGCTATAGGACAGGAAGAGCAGACGAAATCTCTAAATTATCCAATCTGACAGAGTGTGTTAAAGAAGTAAAACATTGGATGACTAGTAATTTTCTTCTATTAAATTCAGATAAGACATATTTCATATGTTACAAAAACAGCCTTTTTCCACCTCAGAAACATTGCTAAGATACGGAATATGTGATCTATTTCTGATGCAGAAAAGTTAGTTCATGCTTTCATGACGTCTCGACTAGATTACTGTAATGCATTATTAGCTGGTTGTCCTGCTTCCTCAATAAACAAGCTACAATTAGTACAAAATGCAGCTGCTAGAGTTCTTACCAGGTCAAGAAATATGATCATATCACCAATCTTATCTCTACACTGGTTACCCATTAAGTTCCGTATCGATTATAAAGTATTGCTAATGACCTATAAGGCTCTAAATGGTTTAGCTCCTGTGTACTTAACTGATCTTCTATCGTGCTACAATCCTTCACGCTCCTTAAGATCAGAAAACTCTGCACTTCTGGTTGTACCTAGGATATCTAAGTCCACTAAAGGAGGGAGAGCGTTTTCACATTTGGCTCCTAAACTCTGGAATAGCCTTCCTGATAATGTTCGGGGCTCAGACTCACTCACCCAGTTTAAATCTAGATTAAAGACGCATCTCTTTACCCAAGCATTCACATAATGCATCTCATATCAGATCAATTGCACATGACTATCTTTGCTTAATGTTATGAACAGCAGCTACGCTAATTATTCTCCATTTGCTTTTCTGTTTTACCTCGGGACACCCGTCCCGAGGTGACTATAGAGGACTTCAGTTTCAGTTTGGATCCAGCCTCTTAAGAAGACCTCAGATGACCAACACCTATGAAGAGACGGCGCCAACTCCTGCGAGGACTTCAGAAGACGCAATCATCTGGATCAACATGCACATTGCACATTTCTATATCCTAATTATTGTTAATGTAATTCATTTTTCCAGGAGTTGCTTCTACGTTCAGTTAAAACTGCTAACAGTGATTGTAAATTAATTGCCTAAATTATTACATTATTTGCTAACTGCATTCTTTAAATTGTGATGTTGACATGCATTCTCTGTAAAGCTGCTTTGAAATGATATGTATCGTGAAAACGCTATACAAATAAATGTGAATTGAATTGAATTAAGCCGAAGACTTTCTCAGGCATTACAGAATAACCAAAAACAGCATTTAACAGATGCTGTGTAACAAGCTCAGTCCGCTGGTTGGTCCAGTTTACATTGCAAAGTTACATGTCTTTTTTTATGCGCATCAAGGAATTTATTCGGTAAAAGTGTTTCCATCGTAGTTTATGCACATGTTTTCGTGTCTCATAAAAAGATTATCCTACTCATTTGAGCGCATACGTTTTTATGCACATTTTTAGAATTTATGTGTATCTTGGCGTTTCCATCCAGTGTTTTTTTATGCGATATCCCAAATACAATAGGTGGATGGAAACAAACTAGTGTTCAACAACATTTTTGAAAAGTGACTTACCCCACCTTTAACAGTGAAAAAGAAAACACGAGCTATTTAAAGTTTATTCTGTTAAAATATAGGATCTATTTTAGTATATATAGTGAATTCAGCATTAACAATAGATTTTTATATGTTGTGCAGCAGTTATGTCAGCACACTAAAATAAATGGGTATTACAAGAAACAGAATTATAATTAAAATCAAATAATTTCCATCTTTTAGCTGATCCTCCCTTTAGGTTTTTGCTGATTGTAAATGGGAATGATATTTGAATGATAAAGTTTCATAATAAATACTTGCTGAAAATATTCAGTCTATTCACACAGTCTATGTGTGTCCAACAATAAGAAACACATGAAATACCTTTTGTTAGTTGATGGTTTCTCTCACTGAAGTTTGGTCCTTCTTCTTTTGAACAGTCACTCTTCAGAGACACAGAGCTGAACACATCTGAGTCTGATCTTACACTAATGACACAAAGAGCAGAAAGATAAAACACTTTACTACAGGAGATACTTCAGTATCATCTGGAAGGGTTTAATGTTTGTGATGGAAATATTTTATGTCAACATGAAATGTACAGAAAATGCAGACTAAGGATGCTCAAGTCAAAGACCAGTCATATGATTAGCTTAGATCATTACAAACCAATCAACAGAACAAATCACAGTGAAGAAGACATTGATTTTTACTCAACTGTAAGACTTAAATGTGCATGTATCTTTCTATTCATTTAGACTCACTCTGTTGTTGTGACGAGTGACCTCCCGGCCGTAAAGAAAACTTAATTTCTACAAAGAGCAACTTTGAAGTCGTGTCAGGTATATGCTGCGCATCTGAGCAATAGAAGTACTAAGAAGTACAAAGATTCTACGCTCAAAAGACCACAGCAGAGACAGTGATAGTGTTGGAAGACTATAGAGTCGCCCTCGGGGTGAGGCTGTAATACTCGGAGTTAGTATTAATGATCCTGTGTCGGACCAGCGTACACCTGAGAAGGGCGGTGAGAGTGTATAGATGTGTATAGGAACAAGAAAATGCACTGGAACTTAAACAATTAACAAACCAGTACAGTAGAAATCCAAGTGAAGAGATACAATACGAACTAAAACTAGCTAAAACTCAAATGAAAAGAACTCAAAAGAAAACATCCTGAATAAAATAAATGATTTTCTTTTACAACAACTGAGATATGAATAATTCCAGTACAGTAATAAATCCAGTAAACTATTGGCCAACCTATTACAACACAAAAAAAGAGAAGACAATAATCCCATCAATACAGAATAAATCGGGCACACATAAGTCATAGCACACAACCCTCAAGAAATAAACACTATTTTTCAACAATATTATAGTGACTTGTATGCCTCAGATTGCACACCCAACACTTCAGAAATAGAAACTTACCTTAGTAAACTCAACCTTCCAACACTTCCAAATGAACAAGCTCTAATGCTAGATGCACCACTAACTGTCAATGAAATCTAGGTCTTTAAATAAAATGCCTAATAACAAATCACCAGGACCTGACAGATTACCAGCAGAATTTTATAAAACATTTTGGGACATCCTATCACCACTATTCTTAAGAGTAATAACAGAAATAAAAACAACTTCCAAAATACCTCCATATATGAATACTGCGATAATAACACTTATACCAAAACTGAACAGAGATCTAACCCAACCTTCCAATTATCGCCCACTCTCACTGATTAATACAGACCTCAAAATAATAACTAAAACTCTTGCAACATGTCTAGAGGCAGTTATTTCATTACTCGTTCACCTAGAACAAACTGGCTTTATTAAAAACAGACATGCATCAGATAACCTTCGTAAACTTTTTAACTTAATCGACATAGCCCAACGTACAAGAATAAAGTCCATTGAACTCTCATTAGACACAGAAAAAGTATTTGACAAGGTAAACTGGCAATTTCTCTTCCACACACTTCGCAGGTTTGGTTTTGGAGGGTCACCAGACAGGGATGCCCGCTCTCCCCGTCGCTCTTTGCTTTATTCATTGAACCACTTGCAGCTGCAATTAGGACAAACAAAAACATAATAGGAATCCAAAATGGAAATAAAGAATATAAAACTAGTCTGTATGCTGATGATTTATCATTACATCTACAAAACCCACAGACATCATTACAGGAAACTTTCTCCATTATTAACAATTTCTCTGTTCTTTCCAATTATACTATAAACTGGTCAAAATCCATATTACTCCCATTTACTCAAGATTCATGGGGTTCTGCAGCCCACAATCTCTTTCCCTCCATTGAATTAGGCAACATAAAATATTTGGGTATCAACATCTCTGCCAGGCTGTCTTAACTACATTCCACTACTCAAAAAGATAGAAGACAATCTAAGCTGCTGGAAAAATTTACCCCTGACACTAATTGGAAGAATAGCTGCAGTAAAGAGGAAAATACTACCTCAAATCACATACTTATTCTCTATGATCCCAACCTCTCCAACTGACAACTGGTTCAAATCACTCAATTCCATAACTACTCAATTTTATTGGAAAAATAAAAAATCTTGAATTTCACTATCAACATTACAAAATAGCAAGCAACATGGCGGTCTAGAAGCACCAAATTTCAGTCACTATTTTCTAGCAACTCAACTACAACATTTATATGGCTTAATAATCAACACCACAATAAACACCTATAGCTGATCTCGCCTTTTTACCTCAAACAATCATAAAACAAAACTACTTCAAATCCATTACCATCTCTACAACTCTGACAGCCTGGTGGAAAACTATGAAAATCACCAACTCCTTACCATCACAATGTAAATACACTCCCATTTGGCACAATCCCGACTTTCAAATGCACAACTCCCCCATTTATTTTCCAAGTTGGCACCAAAATAGAATTTCTCATTTACATCATCTTTTTGAAAATAACTCATTCATTTCATTCAACACACTGATCCAGAGGTACGTGGTTGGGAGAGAAGAATTCCTCCATTATCAACAAATTAAACATTTAATAAAGGCTAAGACAGTTCTATCTGCAAATACATTAACCTCCCCTTTACTGATAGATAATATTCTAAAAATCACGAGCACAAAGAAATTGACATCCAAACTCTACAAATTAATAATAACTTCGAAACAACATATCACACTACCATCTGTCAGATGGGGAAAAGGATTTGGGTATCTCTCCCAACCCCGACTTCTGGATAAGTATATGTCAAATACATTTTCTATGACCCTCAACACTAACCTACAACTAATACAATATAAAATGCTTCATAGAACGCACCTAACACAAAACCGATTACGTAAAATGAATCTTTCAGAAACTGATATCTGTTCACAATGCACTTTAGGTTGCACAGACAGTTACTTGCACGCCACGTGGGATTGCACACAGGTCCACTCCTTTTGGTCTTCAGTAACTGACAAACTCTCCACTATCTTTGGATGCAGAATCCCATTAAACCCATCACTGTGTCTTCTAGGGGATACTTCAGAAATCAAGCTCCCCCTCAAATACCATAACATACTCCGGATTTCCTTAACCATTGCAAAAAAAAATAATCTTCTAAAACTGGAAAAGCAAAAACAACTGTAATATTACTCACTGGACTAATGCACTGACAGATCACATTACAGTAGAACAACAGGCTGCCCAAAAACAAAAGCATATATCCATCTTCAAAGAAACCTGGACACTTTTGTTGTTGTTGTTGTTGTTGTTGTTCTCTCTCTCTCTCTCTATTCTAGTGCTCCTTCTCCCTCTCTCTCCCATTTTACCATTATCGTGATTAGTATTATCCCCCCCCCCCCCTTTTTTTTAATATTATTAATTTTTTATCTTTTTTTCTTTTATTATTATTATTATTTTCTTTAATTTTATTAATGATTTTATTTTTACCTTTTTTTTTTCTCTCTCCCCCCTCTCCATTTCTATCTGCTTTTTCTTTGCATTTCTTATATTCCTTAAAACCTTTGCCATAAATTATATTAATGGATTTACAAATTGAATTATAGTTATCAAAATGGCCCTGTGGTGGGTGTGGGGGCCCGGGCCTCGTCTGTCTCTTTCCCTCGGCTTGGAGTCATACCTCCTCTTGTACTGTTTCACACTTGCCCCGAACAATTTTAATGCAACACACAAATCTAGATAAGTAATGAAGAATACAAATAAACAATTAGTATAGGGTAAGCAGGGCTTGACATTAACTTTTTTGCTCACCAGCCACTGTGGCTAGTGGTTTTCCCAAGTTACTAGCCACTCAGCATTTTCACTGGCCACAATTTTAATGTTGGTAAATTACATTTTATATGATTAAAGTTGACTTTGTTATGCTTAAATTACTTTATTTTGAGTCATTTTACTTGATTTAGAAGATTTAAAACCCTTTCAAACTTTTAAATGCAGATTGACCACCCAAATCAAGACTACATTGTATATCAGCTGGTATGTAGCCTACAGGTGGGCAAGAAGTGGACAATATGAGCATGGGCTAATATGAGATATAAGATATAAGTTATTTGTAGGCTATATAAAAGAACAAAGAAGCAAATTACAAAAACAATAGTAAATTAAAAATAATCTTTTTTCAGATACAGCAGGTTTATTTAACATATAGCCTAGCCTACATTTATTTAACATCTTTTGTTGTTTGATTAACAATAATGACAGACAGGTAGGTCTATTTAATTGGGCTGCTGAATGCATGGACGTAACTGACGCATATTCAGTTATTACCCACCTGTTTACGTCCACTTAAGCTATAACCGACTGGATTCACGCGAGATACTCCACACGTTGGACATTTAGACATCTGTGTGCACATGTATTTGACTATTCAGGCGCGAGGAGAACTGATCGCGCTCGCGACAGAGAGAGAGTGTACGCGAGAGAGCGCTTCTGTTGCGTGTCATTCAGCGCAATTCCGCTTATCCCTCCTTCACTAACTGCACATATAAATAACGAATTGTGTGATTGGATTGTAATTTTGTGCTACGACGATCTTCGACGATCATTTGGCTGTAAACTGAAATTATATTCAACCCGCCAAAGTGGCTAGTGGGAGTGGCTGTCTTACCCGCCACAGCTGAAATCTACCCGCATTTGGCGGGTTGGCGGGTGTTAATGTCAAGCCCTGAGGGTAAGCAAAATGCTTATTTTAATGCACCTCACACAAGAGCAGGGAAAACAAACTGAAGATATACATTTGTAAAAGAAAGAGAATTAGACAGGGTTGAATGGGGCATGGATGTGTTTTTTGTTGTTGTTGTTGTTGTTGTTGTTGTTGGTTTTTTTGTTGTTGTTTTTTTCTTTCCAGGGGGGTTCCTGACCTACATACCCAATGAGCCACAGATAAAGTATTTAAAGTTATTAACACATCTCCATTATTTAGAAACTATTAGAAATTATTATTATTATTCTGTACGTATCTATTTTTCTCCCCTCCCTTTTTATTTTTTATTTTTTATTTCTATTTATTTTTTATGTTATGCATTGTTTATTTATTTTTCTCCTCCCAACCTCTCTCCGTTCCATAGGACGGTAAAGTTAGTTTAACATTGACATTCGTCAGACATTCGGTTTCATACCTAATTAAAACTGTCAGCACATTTCATTTTTTCAGCCCAAACCAACTCAGATATGCATAAACAAGTGTCCTTTGCATTGCACAAGGTTTAATTTCACCAAATAAAATAAATATTAATTAGCCTTATAAATTAATTAATCAATTTAACTATATGACATTATGATATCAAACTAATGGTAAAATGTTCAGAAAAATATCCCCTTTATTGCACAAGCCTCTGTTTTTGGAATTAGCATTTCACATATTTTATAATATTTTTTTTTTTTTAATTAAATGTATACAATACTGTAAATCAATTAAACCACAACACCGTTTGATCTGAAACTGTCAAACCAACTGTAAATTACTCAGAATATATTCCCTATGATGCACAAGGCTTGTTTTGCAGATTAATATTCTTGTATGTTTTATAAATTTTATTTTCCAGATTATTAATCTGGTATTTCTCATATACAGCACTGAACCCATTTAAATCCATTAAACTTGAACACCGTTTGGCCTAAAACTGTCAAACCAACTGTAAATTACTCAGAATATTATTCCCTATGATGCACAAGGCTTGTTTTGCAGATTAATATTCTTGTATGTTTTATAAATTTTATTTTCCAGATTATTAATCTGGTATTTCTCATATACAGCACTGAACCCATTTAAATCCATTAAACTTGAACACCGTTTGGCCTAAAACTGTCAAACCAACTGTAAATACTCAGAATAGTATTCCCTATGATGCACAAGGCTTGTTTTGCAGATTAATATTCTTGTATGTTTTATAAATTTTATTTTCCAGATTATTAATCTGGTATTTCTCTTATACAGCACTGAACCCATTTAAATCCATTAAACTTAAACACCATTTGGCCTAAAACTGTCAAACCAACTGTAAATTACTCAGAATATTATTCTCTATGATGCACAAGTTTATTTTCCAGATTATTAATCTGGTATTTCATACAGCACTGACCCATTTAAATCCATTAAACTTAAACACCATTTGGCCTAAAACTGTCAAACCAACTGTAAATTACTCAGAATATTATTCTCTATGATGCACAAGGCTTGTTTTCCAGATTATTAATCTGGTATTTCTCATATACAGCACTGAACCCATTTAAATCCATTAAACTTGAACACCATTTGGCCTAAAACTGTCAAACCAACTGTAAATTACTCAGAATATTATTCTCTATGATGCACAAGGCTTGTTTTCCAGATTATTAATCTGGTATTTCTCATATACAGCACTGAACCCATTTAAATCCATTAAACTTAAACACCATTTGGCCTAAAACTGTCAAACCAACTGTAAATTACTCAGAATATTATTCCCTATGATGCACAAGGCTTGTTTTGCAGATTAATATTCTTGTATGTTTTATAAATTTTATTTTCCATATTATTAATCTGGTATTTCTCATATACAGCACTGAACCCATTTAAATCCATTAAACTTGAACACCGTTTGGCCTAAAACTGTCAAACCAACTGTAAATTACTCAGAATATTATTCCCTATGATGCACAAGGCTTGTTTTGCAGATTATTAATCTGGTTGTTTATTGCACCTTTCACCCTGTCCAGGGTTATAATGCTGCCATCTGGTCCTCCTCATTCAATCATCTCATCATCTCCACTTCCATTTAAGCCTGCACCACATACACTATCTCAGTCAGGTGTCTGTCCAGGATTGCCTGAACTGCTAAGCGTTACTTACCTGTGGATACCTACCTATTGTGACATTGTCCATGCTCCAATTTCTTGCTTCCTTCCTGGATCTGTTTCTGTGCCATCCAGAAAGACCAATACAATCAAAGACAAAGTTAATACATCAAACTTTTTCCATCAAAAGGTGCGTGTCTTGTGCTACTTATCTCACTGGACTGTCTTCACTATTCATCCACTCTGGTTATTTTAACTCATCTGTTTATCAATAAACATGTTTAATAAACAATACTCAACTTTGCATGAGTTTTTTCCATTTTTTTTTTTTTACAGTAATGAACTCCATTTAAATGATCCACTAAGTACTACACTGTTTGTCCTAAAAGTATCAAAACAACTGTAAATTACTCAGAATATTATTCTCTATGATGCACAAGGCTTCTTTTGGTTAATTTGTTTATTTAATCTGTAGCACAGATTATTAATCTAGTATGAACTCAAATACATTTTTTTTTAAAAATCTGTACTTTGGTAAAAAAAAAAATTGTTTATTTCTTTATTTATTTCGCTATTTTTTACTGTTGTGTTACATTTAAACTATTTAATTTGACTCAACTTCAAGGATGTTAATACTGCTGCTGAATCAATGTTGGGGCTTTTAAAACAGTTTTGGGGAGACTTGAAACAGTGGCTGTGCATGTGCTGATCATGCAAATAACAGCCAATCAGGACCCTGCATTGTAAGGATGAGCATCTTTAACAGCCATCATGCAGGTATACAGCCAATGTAGACAGTGAGGATCTAAAGCTGCTACCATTAAGAAAAAAAAAATATATATATATATATATATTTCACAACTTTTAGTTTAGGTGGACAGAGAACATTTTGCTTTTCGACAGTTTGTTTTTCTCCTGTTTGGATCCCATCGAAGTGTCTCTTCATGAAAGTCGCATCCTTGATTAAAAAGTAAGTGTTTAAAGTTCTTATTCGGGGAAAATAGCAAGTAATATATTATTTTATTCATTCAAATTAGGGCTTGCCAATATGGCAAAAAAATTAAAACTATGTTGACCAATTCACGATTTCTTTTTTTTTTTCTTTTTTTTTAGTATTTAAGTAGTCAACGTAAGACCTTAAATACAATAGGATTTAAGTAAAATTTTCTTTATTAACAATCTTCTACCAGGAATTTGACAAATTTGTAGTAAGTTATTTTAAAGGCGCTATAGAGGATGTTTTGTTTTATACCTTTTTGCAATATTATTTGAAACAGTCTCTACTAACTGTTAAAAGACTATTTTTTAGGTGCACCGAAAATAATATTAATATCAAACAATATACACTGACAAGAAGCGACAATCAATACAACGTTCCATTGAAACACAGGCGCCCAGCAGCAGCCCTGCGTTTCCGCCATTTTGGGGTGAAAGCGAGTTGCAGTCCGCTAGTTTCAATGGCAATATCAGCTGCTTTGTTAAAACAAAACGTACATTAAAGCTGAAATTCAACCTGAATGATGACAACACAGAATAAAAAACCATCACTGGTGATAATCAAATCCTTTTTACAGTTTATATTACAGACTTTGTGTTTAAATCTTTTCCTTTTTCACAAATCCTTTGCTCTCTAGAAACCCAGTCAGTTTCAGTTTTTTGTTAAAATTCTTTAAAAGGCTTATAAACACTGAATTATTACCAACATATGAAATTAAATTAAGGACATGCATCAGAAAAATTGGTAATGTTGGACAATATATGAACAGCTTGATTTTGCAGTGTTGTCTAATGTCTGTTAAAGCAAAAGTGTCCGAAAGTGTGAATTATGGGATAACAGACACAGCAATGCATCATGTATTATAAGATCATTATGTTTGTAGTGTGATCCATTACACGTACAATATAGCCTATTTCAATTCAGTCCTAGATATTATTACTATTACTCCACTAGTTCTGAAATAGGCCTATATTGTTCACTGCAAACATGATGATTTGAAATTTATTAATTATTAATTTACTATTAATAAATGTGTAAAGTTGCATAAAATGGAAATACTCAATACAGTAGCCTAACTACATTACCTCAGATGGTTGAATGGTTGGATTCCACAACTGGTAAAATAAAACATAAGACAGTACAACATTTACTGTGGGAGCCATACAATTTACTGGTGATTTAATTTAAAAAAAAACTGTTCTATTGCACTTATGATTTGGCAGTGACATTCGACGATTTTGGGTGCGTAAGATGTGAAGGATTCTATGGTCCAGTTAGTATTTTCAATCCATAATGGCGGCCGCACTACCTAAGCCCCATCTAGTGGTTGTTAGCAAAAAAGTATCGAAGTGTCGCCTCTTTGGTTCTGTTAATAAACATCATCTGTGCACGAGGTAGGGCCTTAAAATCATCAGTCAATCGTTTGTGTGATCATCACATAAATGATGGGCCCTCTGGCTTGTCAGTCACTGCCATGACGTTCCTTGTGAGAGACGTGCACGGATTGGACCTCTGGCTTGTCAATCAACGCCATAACGTTCCTTGTGAGAGATGTGCGCACTCCAGTAACTTTCCACAGGCTCCGCATGCAATGTTTTTGTAAAAAGGCGTTCCCTCGAAATGAGCTGTGAAGGAGGGGTAGTTCTTACGCATGGGCTCATTTCAAAAACTCACTAACAGGTTTCTCAGTCGTCGAAAACATCCTCTGTAGCACCTTAAAGTAATACGTGGCTTATGTGTTAAATAGTTAGCTCTATTATAACATTCCACATGTGAACATATGTAAGCCTGGTTTCACAGGCAGGGCTTACAGTTACCCTTGGTTAAATTAGAACATTTATAACTTTTACAAATTTAGAAAACTACTGAAATGACATTAAAATATAGAATATACATATCATTTTTTAAAGTAATATAAAATACTGTTATTTTTCATGAATATTAATCAATTCTTTCCAAATAAGTCTCAAATTAAATACGAACTTTGCTATGTATAAAATGAATGTAGCAAATGAATTTTGATGTTTTATTAATGATTTTATTTTATCTTTCAATCGTTCTGGAATGAATAATTCACAAGAAACTAAAATTCATGAAATACATACATTTAAAAGTAATTAGTTTGTGTGTTTTATCATCCCAAGTTTAGAAAATGCCAAAATCACGGAGAGGACAGGCAGCTGCGAGATCAGACATCTGGGTAATAGCTGGTGGTGTAGATGCCGTTGTACAAAGTTTCCTGTCCATTGATATATTAAAACAAGACACCTCTTCAAAGTCACCAGTGTGGTCAAAATTGGCACAAAAAATATTTCAATCTGACACACTGAAAAATAGAAAATGGCTATATGTCGTATGGACTTTCAATAGGAAAAATATCAAAAGACTAGTTGAAGTGCAGAGCCAAAAAGAAAAAGAAAGTTCTCCAGGGACAGATGAAGACCATAAAAGCACAGACATTAGCAGTGAAGGTGAAATTGACAATACAGAGGTGTCCAGTGTGAGTCATGAAGAAAAATTAAGACATTCTTCAGAGCCTGATCACAAAGACACATTGGAAACAGAGAGTAAGACAGAAACTACACCAGACACTACGGAGCAAGTCAGACGACATGGGACAGAAGGAGAAAATGATATTCTTAACTCTGAAGTAGAGGTAGAGTCACAACATTCTGAGGTTGAGGCACTTGAAAGTGAAAGTGAAATAGAAACAAAAAAAGACACAGAACAGCCAGCCAGACATTTGACACCAATGAGTAAGTCAGATGGAAAGGAAGTACTACACAGTCCTGTGGAGTCAGAGGGTAGTTATGTTGATTGTCAGACAGCACAAAACAAGTGACAGAATCTGACAGTGATTCTGACACATCATTTCAGAAGGACACAGAAAAAGAGACACGTTTGCAACAGAAACATGCAGAAAGTGAATCAGAGGAGAAGAAATCAGAATCTTCCAGTCCCAATGGTTTAGGGAAGACAGACAGTGACCAAGATAAAAGAAAGTATAGAAGGTTGCCATATACTCCATTAAAATTCCGAATTACCATTTCACGAAAAGACTGGAAGAAGATTGCACCGCTGAAAGATTCAAGAATACTTCACAAACCTTGGACCAACATTCTGTACCAACAGTTCAGAAAAAAAAATCCCTGCTGTGCTCTTCATTTCACTTACCAGCATGTACGATGTTTAGGCAGCCGCAAGAGACATGTGCCTTATCTGAAGGTCCAAGCTGTTTGTAAATTTTCCACGTGTGATGCACGGTACTCATTTGTAATGCAGAAAGAGCCAAGTCAACTGTGTCCTAGCGTTACAATGATAGTCAGGCGTACCGGTTCTATTCAGCATCTAAAAACTGAAACAAGATTTAGACCGGCAAGCAACATTCGTAGAGGAAAAATAGCTAGAGCTATTTCTCAGGGTGTAAGCCATGTGTACTACAAACGGTTAAGATCAACACCTGTTAAAGAGTTGGTTTCTGGAAACCTCACAGAAAGCTTAAATAAAAGCATACTTAAGGTTATTGGCGCTGAAGTGAAGAAGAGCATGCAGGTACATGAGAATGTCCTTATGGAGATGCATCTCACACAGCGCATCCTTAAACTGTGTGACAGCAATGTCTATGATATGCCAGGCTATATTCAACATTTCCAGGTAAACCCATTTGGCGCACACCTTTACACAGAAGTTGGCCTAAGCATCTTGGTTCATCACCTTAGGGAAAAAAAGCCTGTGTCATTATATCTTGATGCAACGGGAGGTGTTGTATCAAAGATTCCAGAGCAAAGCAAACGAGTTCTGTATTATGCACTTACTTTGCCTGGAAGTGGCAGAGATGCTCCACCTCTTCCTGTCTGCGAAATGCTCAGCAATGAGCACAGTATTCCAACCCTAAGTTTTTGGTTGATGCAGTTTCAGCTGAAACTGGCAAAGTACACCAGCCTTAAAATTCAAAAAGTGGAAACTGACTACAGCTGGGCTTTGATGCAAGCTGCAGTTCTGGCTTTCAATCGACAAAGCATTGACTCCTACCTGGAGTGGGCCTATGCTGTCTGCAAGAAGAGCAAGACATGGGCAGAGATAAAGGCATGTACTGTTTTGCATCTCTGCTCTGCCCACATTATCAAGGCCGTCAGTGTAAGCATCGGAAGGAAGACTAATGACAAAGGACTAAAAGAGTTCTCCACTTTTGTTTTTGCCAGACTTCAGAACACAGTAAATGTAGAGACAGCCAGTGAAATTTTCAGGCACCTTTGTGTTGTGTTCCTGGCCAGCCATGTCAATGGAACAGTTAATAACAGCCTTCAATTTCTTAAAGGCCTCATTAACCAAGAAGGAGAACCGGCAATGGAAGACATCATGGATGAAGAGTACACTGACATCTGGGAAAACGAAGAAGAAAGGAGGTCAGCCAAGACAATTGTGGGAAGATCTCCATATTCAAGAGTGTTCAAGAAAGTCTTTGAGGAAGCTAAAGACAATGTTCATACAAAGGAAGAGGAAGATGAAAACAACAGAAATGTGTACTACTGTCCAGAAGTCCCCACCGTCCTAATGGATAACTACATGGGAATCTACCCACTATGGAGTGGAGTACTTCTAGGGGACTTGAGGAAATATGCATCTGACAAAGAGGACACAGGCCATGCGTCAACCTCAGAAAAGACTCGAGATACCAATTGCCATGTTGAAACATGGTTTGGAATCGTTAAAAATTCCATTCTTCACAAGAAAAAAAAATTCAGACCAGCTGAATTCATTCAAAAAATGTATGCCTCTCTCAAAGGCCGATATAGAGAGCACATTATTAATCACAATCTACCTGAAAACCTCCTTGTGAGGCCATTGAGGCCAAAGAAGAGTGTGGTGTTTGCTGAGGAAAGCTGGGCTAAACGGGAAGAGCCAGCACCAAAAAAAGAAGGGAAGTCAAAGTACTACTCGATTCCCAAAAAAGAGCCCAAACCTAAAACAAAAGTAAAGTCCCCCAAAAAGGTTGATACAACAGACAGTAGTAGCCTGCCAAAAGACCGAAAGTTATGTGACATGAGTATTTCTGAACAGGTAATTCATGCAACAAAATAACAATAACAAATAACATCAATCATACATTTCCTTAACGATGCAAATTCTTCTCAGAAATCATTAGAATCTACCTATTTCTTAGGTGAAGTTTTTGTGGACATGTCCAGACACAGAGTTGGTTGTGTCAAAGTTCCAATCGACCTACACACTGAGACATGCAGAGTTCAATACACTAAGGCCCCACGAATTGGTAAATGGTGAGGTAGGTCAGTGACATTACAAAGTGAGGAGGGAAGAATGAAGGAATAAAGAATGGAGAGAAGAGGAGGATAAGGAAAGAAGGAAGGAGGGAAGAGGAGGAGGAAGGAAGGAAGGTAGCGAGCGAAAGAAATGTAACGGGGGGAGAGAAGGAAGTAAGGAAAGAAAGGGGAGAAAAGAAGGAAGGAAGAGAAATAAAAGGAAGTGAGATGGTGAGAAAAGGAAAGAAGGGAGGGAGGCATAGAAGAATAGAGGAAGGTAAAAAAAGATGAAGAGAGGCAGGGAGAAAGTTTTTTTATCATTATTTGAACAGTCTTATCCCATTTAAAATTTTGGACAATTATAAAAGACACAACTTCATTACAGTCTGAAGGTGTGACATAAATTTGACGGTAATCGACTGTCAATTTTATGAACATTTTTAATATTAGGTCATTCAATTACATATCTTTGTGTGTATTAAAATGGCATCTTGCAATATAATCTTGCAATATAATTTACCATATCGATATCATTTTAATTGTTAATTTATTGCCTCAGGCCATGGAATGTTACATGTATGTAGTGCTACATAACCAAACAAGGCTGGTCGTCTACCTACTGAATCACTTTGTGACAGAAGTAATTCTGCATGGCACACACAGCAGATGGATCGACAGGGTTTGTCAACTGTGAGTTATTTTCAGTCCTCATTGAAACTTAAACATGAATCAATAAATTATAAATATTTTGTTATATTGTACAGCAAATGTGTGATGAACTTAATTACTTTGTGTTTTAACAGGTGAACTTCGAATCCTATGAGGGAGCAATATCCTTTGTCAATATCAACAGAAATCACTGGAAATTTGTGGTGAGTACTCAACATACAGTAAGACTATGAACTATACTGTATTACCTGTGAAATCAGATAATATGAATGTAAACATACACTTACATACACATTCATTGTTGATTTACACACACTCACATTAGACTTTGCTATAATCCTGGGTAGTCTTCATAGGCAATAAAATTTATACTGTAGAAACTGTTTATTCTATCCTCTAAATTTATACATATACACTTTTTAAAACTTAAACTGTCTAATTTTCTGCATCATTACATTTAAATAATAATAATAACAAAATTTTGGAATATTTTATTAACTCTTTCCTTAAACGTGTCATGTATTCCGTCACCAGCTGCTTCCTCTCACTCCCCGCCATTCCTCTCCACTCCATTTCATCATTAATACTTTTACATTGCACACATGCAGTCGCTTCACTGGACTACATTTCCCACAATCCCTCTGCTAGGCACTGAGCACACCTTTCACACCGGTCGTCCATATGCACTAATCCAGGGGTCCCCAAACTTGTTACTGGAGGGCCGGTGTCCTGCAGAGTTTAGCTCCAACTTGCAAAAAGTTGCTAAACTCTGCAGAGACACCGGCCTTCAGGAGCATGAATGGTGACCCCTGCACTAATCCTTCAAAGTGTTTACCCTCCGGAGTGAGAGCTTCAAAGTGATGAAGGGTGTAGGGATAAAAAAAAAAAACTCTTTTTTTGGAACGCACTTCTGCGTCATCTTAATGAGACAATCAAGGAAGGGTAGATTGTGCAAGCTATGCCTTTTGTTTAATGTTATTTTATTTATTTATTTTTGGTTTATCACACAATATTGTATATTGGATCTATGAATTTTAAACATTTGAATGGACTGATAAAGGGAGCTGTAAAGCATTTTTGTTTAAAAACAATGTCATTCTGACCATAATAATGTACCAAATCTAACTCGTATAAATATTACAGTAGTATAGAAAAATAATATACATATATTTATATTTACAATTGAACTCCGAGCCTCCTGTACCCATTCTGTGACATAAAAAAACTTTCCTGTGCAAAGGATCATGGGGGCCTGAAGTGTCCAGCAGTTGTACCCTTACAAATCCTTCATTACGAAGGGCCCTTTGAAGTGGCCATTTTTGAGCACTTCGATTTGGAACGACCATTCAATATGCTGGCCATGATTGTTTTCACTCCGAAGTGCCCTTCGGAGGGCGATATATCCTGTTTGGAATGCACCGATTGCCAAGTATTGTTTTGTCTCTGTGTTTCCTTGCCCTTGTCTTTGTTTTTGACCCTGGACTGTTTTTCGTGTTTGATGATCGTTTGCTGCTTAACTTGACCATTGCCTGTGATTTGGATTACTCTTTTGCTTTGCCCTCTTGTATCTGTTTGCTGGTGTTTGACCTCTGCCTATACAACTATGCTCATTTTAATAAAAGCTTGCATTTGGATCTACCACCCTGTCATCTCAATTCCAAACATCACAACGAGGAACATACAGTGTCAAATATACTTAGTGTCCCCGCCCCACCCTGCCCAACACACAGACACACAAGTGCACACAAATTCATACTTTTAAAGAGTTAACGTTCCAATTTATATTATGTTTTTATTTCCTTTTGTGAGCAGTATCTTCACGCATTGTCGGAACAAATTTTTGTCGTGGATCCCTTGACGGAGGACCTTGAGGATTCAAAACAAGCTGCAAAGAAATTCAAGTAAAGCATCACAGGTTACACTTTAAATGTTATTGAGGAACAGTGGCTATTACCTGTATCTCGCGATTATAATTTCAGAAAGTACTTCAGAATGCGCAAAAAGAGGCATGGAAAGAAGACTGGACCAGGATAAAATGGCAGCCAGGAAAAATGAAACACACATTTCAAAAGGATGGTACCAGTTGTGGGGTATTTGTGATGGAGGTGAAATAATTAAATAAATGAATTAATTCATGAATTAATTTGTACCCACTGTGAGGAATTTAAACCACACCTTTGTGAGAAACTCTGTAAGCACTGCTGCTGCTGCAGTTGTGATTTATTTTTTCCCAAATTCCTACAGATGGCAAAACAAACTATTGCCCAATTTCCGGACATTCCTGATGCCTTGGACATTAATCCATCAAAAGTATCCATTTCTAAGCTCCGGAGGGAAATGGCTGCATGCTTGCTATCTGCCCCAGGTAATACAAAGAGAAAATTTGTACATTATAAGTTTTACACAACATATGTAAAATATTTAATTGCAAAAATGTTAGTTTTCTATGTTTTTTTTTTTTTTTTTTTTTTTAACAATAGATTCAAAAGATGAGTACTGTTGTGTGTGGGCTAAAAGAATTCCCCAAAGTGAAAGGGTTTTTTTTCCTACCATTACATGTCTGTCAACTGAAATGATGGCTTTGAAATTTTAAGAATTTCACTTTGTGTAGTATTAATAAGGTGTGTAGTGTTATCTTCAAAAATGTTTGTGATTGTTTTTCAGACTCAGTGCGAAAGTTGTGAACACTGGTCCCATGATGCCTGCATGACTTCACCTGTCCCTGACGAGCAATCTCCATGGTGTTGTGTGTTGTGCGAAAGAATAGGAAAGAAACCATAAAAATGAACAAGCAAGAAAGCATGTTAAGGATTCAAACGTGTTAATATAACACATGATGCCTGTTGATTTGAGCATCATCATTAAGAATTGGTTACCTTTTATTTGGCAATAACACATAAATATATTATACATTGCAACATTTACAGTTTGAGAGTAATGTTTTCTTCTTTCTGTTGCACTGTTTTGCACTTTATATTATAAAGTTATTTTTTTACAGCCACACACAATTATCTTTAAAATACTGTTATTCTGAAAATTATTAAAAAAAAAAATATTTAAATGGGTTGCATAATGTATTTTTTATGTATCAAAAGTGTACTCCCCTAAAACAAGCCTTGTGCATCATAGAGAATAATATTCTGAGTAATTTACAGTTGGTTTGACAGTTAGGCCAAATGGTGTTCAAGTTTAATGGATTTAAATGGTTCAGTGCTGTATATGAGAAATACCAGATTAATAATCTGGAAAATAAACCTTGTGCATCATAGAGATAATATTCTGAGTAATTTACAGTTGGTTTGACAGTTTAGGCCAAATGGTGTTTAAGTTTAATGATTTAAATGGGTTCAGTGCTGTATAAGAGAATACCAGATTAATAAGAAAATAAAATTATAAAAACAAGAATATTAATCTGCAAAACAAGCCTTGTGCATCATAGGGAATAATATTCTGAGTAATTTACAGTTGGTTTGACAGTTTTAGGCCAAACGGTGTTAAGTTTAATGGATTTAAATGGGTTCATGCTGTATATGAGAATACCAGATTAATAATTGGAAATAATTTTAAAACATACAAGAATATTAATCTGCAAAACAAGCCTTGTGCATCATAGGGAATAATATTCTGAGTAATTTACAGTTGGTTTGACAGTTTTAGGCCAAACGGTGTTCAAGTTTAATGGATTTAAATGGGTTCAGTGCTGTATATGAGAAATACCAGATTAATAATTTGGAAAATAAATTTTATAAAACATACAAGAATATTAATCTGCAAACAAGCCTTGTGCATCATAGAGAATAATATTCTGAGTAATTTACAGTTGTTTGACAGTTTAGGCCAAATGGTGTTTAAGTTTAATGGATTTAAATGGGTCAGTGCTGTTATGAGAAATACCAGATTAATAATCTGGAAAATAATCATAGAATAATATTGAGTAATACAGGGTTTCAGTTTAGGCTGTTTAAGTTATAAACATGAGAAATACCAGATTAATAATCTGGAAAACAAGCCTTGTGCATCATAGGGAATAATATTCTGAGTAATTTACAGTTGGTTTGACAGTTTTAGGCCAAATGGTGTTTAAGTTTAATGGATTTAAATGGGTTCAGTGCTGTATATGAGAAATACCAGATTAATAATCTGGAAAACAAGCCTTGTGCATCATAGAGAATAATATTCTGAGTAATTTACAGTTGGTTTGACAGTTTTAGGCCAAATGGTGTTTAAGTTTAATGGATTTAAATGGGTTCAGTGCTGTATATGAGAAATACCAGATTAATAATCTGGAAAATAAACCTTGTGCATCATAGAGAATAATATTCTGAGTAATTTACAGTTGGTTTGACAGTTTTAGGCCAAATGGTGTTTAAGTTTAATGGATTTAAATGGGTTCAGTGCTGTATAAGAGAAATACCAGATTAATAATCTGAAATAAAATTTTAAAACATACAAAAATATTAATCTGCAAAACAAGCCTTGTGCATCATAGGGAATAATATTCTGAGTAATTACAGTTGGTTTGACAGTTTTAGGCCAAACGGTGTTCAAGTTTAATGGATTTAAATGGGTTCAGTGCTGTATATGAGAAATACCAGATTAATAATTTGGAAATAAATTTTATAAAACATACAAGAATATTAATCTGGAAAAACCTTGTGCATCATAGAGAAAATATTCGAGTATTTACAGTTGGTTTGACGTTTTAGGCCAAATGGTGTTTAAGTTTAATGGATTTAAATGGGTCAGTGCTGTATAAGAGAAATACCAGATTATAATTTGGAAAATAAATTTTATAAAACATACAAGAATATTAATCTGGAAATAAACCTGTGCATCATAGAGAATAATCTGAGTATTTACAGTTGGTTGACAGTTTAGGCCAAATGGTGTTTAAGTTTAATGGATTTAAATGGGTTCAGTGCTGTATAAGAGAAATACCAGATTAATAATCTGGAAATAAAATTTAAAAAATAACAGAATATTAATCTGCAAAACAAGCCTTGTGCATCATAGGGAATAATATTCTGAGTAATTTACAGTTGGTTTGACAGTTTTAGGCCAAACGGTGTTCAAGTTTAATGGATTTAAATGGGTTCAGTGCTGTATATGAGAAATACCAGATTAATAATCTGGAAAATAAAATTTATAAAACATACAAGAATATTAATCTGCAAAACAAGCCTTGTGCATCATAGGGAATAATATTCTGAGTAATTTACAGTTGGTTTGACAGTTTTAGGCCAAACGGTGTTCAAGTTTAATGGATTTAAAGGGGTCAGTGCTGTATAAGAGAATACCGATTAATAATCTGGAAAATAAAATTTATAAAACATACAAGAATATTAATCTGCAAAACAAGCCTTGTGCATCATAGGGAATAATATTCTGAGTAATTTACAGTTGGTTTGACAGTTTCAGATCAAACGGTGTTGTGGTTTAATTGATTTACAGTATTGTATACATTTAATTAAAAAAAAAAAAAAAATTATAAAATATGTGTAATGCTAATTCCAAAAACAGAGGCTTGTGCAATAAAGGGGATATTTTTCTGAACATTTTACCATTAGTTTGATATCATAATGTCATATAGTTAAATTGATTAATTAATTTATAAGGCTAATTAATATTTATTTTATTTGGTGAAATTAAACCTTGTGCAATGCAAAGGACACTTGTTTATGCATATCTGAGTTGGTTTGGGCTGAAAAAATGAAATGTGCTGACAGTTTAATTAGGTATGAAACCGAATGTCTGACGAATGTCAAATGTTAAACTAACTTTACCGCCGTTTTTTATATTATTACCAGCATCTCTACCCCCCCATCCCCTTTTTGTCACTGTGTCGTGTAACGTGTGTCTCCATGTATATGTGCCTATCTTGTTTGTGCATGATATGTTATACTGTCACCTGTTTCGTTGTCTAGTTTTGTTATTTGTACAGATTTGTATGATATTATACATCACCATAACTGTAAATATGCACTGTGTCTGCAAATTAAAAAAAAATTAAAAAAAAGAAATAAAATATCTAGTTTCCACCAGACTGCCTTCCGTATTCAACATACAAAGAAAGTGTAAAACTCTGGCAGTTCAAACGCTTACGCTACGACCTATACCTTCCCTATTCAACTTATGGAAAAAGTATAAATGACGCAATGCCAGTTTACACTTTCTTCTAACCTTGAATATGGAAGGTGTTCTGGCGGAAGATAGATATTGTATATCATAACTTGATAAATATTGATATATTTTTACACAAACGCATCACTTCACTTCAGAGGGATTTAATTAACCCCCTGAGGTGTGTGGAGTATGTTTATGATGGATGGATGTGGATGGAGACACTTTCTTCAGCTCATACTGCCATTATAAAGCTCTGATGCATCAGGATATTTATTAATATTTCTCTGATTGTGTTCGTCAGAAATATGAAAGTCATATACACTTAGGATGGCTTGAGAGTGAGTAAAGCTTGGGGTAATTTTCATTTGAAAGTGAACTAATCCTTTAATTTCCATCACATTTATCTTAGCTAATGCAATGCTGTAACACAAAACACATACCTTCTGTTAGTTGATGGTTTTCTCTCACTGAAGTTTGGTCCTTCTTCTTTTGAACAGTCACTCTTCACAGACACAGAGCTGAACACACCTGAACCTGATCTTACACTAATGACACAAAGAGCAGAAAGATACTTCAGGATTCATGTTTAATTAAGCCCAGTTTAACAAACAAATTCTTGGTCTAAAACAAGCCCCTCTAAACGTGATTTCGCCCCTGGTCACTGTTTACAGATAATTGTTTTTCAGTGTTCAGTTTTAGTAATTCCCAGTGGCCATCAAGAGTGATGTTAAAATGATTTCTTCACAGTCCCAAAACATCTACAGTCATGTAGAAGCTCTGTACGTTAGTTAGTTATTAATTTGACATGTATATTTGACTTGTTCTAATTAAAGTTTCCACATTATTTACATTCACTATCCACTAAACGACACCTTTAAACTGTAATGAAATACACTTTAATCAGGGTTTGTACAGGACTATAGACCCCTTAATCGCCTTCGTCACTGTGACGTCACCGCTCTAGCTGGAGGCAAAACATAAATAAGAACTCATAGCAGGCGCGCTAAAAGTTTGAGGTTTTGACTTTAAAATGTCGTCTTGTTGTGTTTTTGGCTGCCAGAATAGAAGGAACAGGACTTTTGGTTCAAAACTAAAGTTTTACCAGATCCCGGCAGACATTCCTTCACAGAAATCAAGAAGATAATTGTGGTTGAATGCAATACGGCGTACAGACTGGACGGAGATGATAATAAATAATGCTCGTGTTTGCAGTGCACACTTCATATCAGGTAAAATAATCGATGCATATGTAATGGTGTGTTGGTTTTATCTAGTACAAATCAGCAAGTTTCTGTTTTATAGGTGAAAAGTCGCCAACTTTCAGCGCACTAGCTAGCTTAAACGTTAAACAAACATACAGCGATAGATGAGTGTGCCATCCTTTAAATGGTCTCTTAAAATAATCCACATTGCTAGCCATAATCATAGTTAGCCCAGCGTTAGGTTACATTAGACAATAAGCCTTGACAAAATTCCCCGAACCACCCGAAAGTAATTCATATGTTGTCTAGGAAATATCCAAAAATACAAAGTCCAGTCATGAAACTCTATCTATCACTGATTGGTTCTTTTAGTACTGCGACACCAACCAATCGGAGGTACTTCCTCATTTACGTGGCTTTATTTATACCGTATCCTAGCTGCGATCAGCACGCCGCACAATATGAGAACTCCTATAGTCCCACCTCCTCCCCAGCGCCACCTGTAGAGATCTGCTACGGGGGGTTCTATCATTCTGCAGCAGCCTTTCCTTTCTTGTTATATTTGACTAAGCTGAACAATTATGTATTTGCTCAGCAGCAGCAGCAGCGTAAGCAGATCTCGTCCGCCAAAATCAAGCTTATGTACATTCCATGCTCCATGCTAATAAAATGCTGGTTGAATCTATTTACTCCGAGAGTTGTCATGATTGAACTTAAGTTAATTTACAAAAATAGCTGTCACGGTCCCGCAGAGTCAGTGACTGTACATATTCGGACAGTTCTGAACCTTCTTCTGCATCTATGTTTAATAAATCCCTCCTAAAACATGCTAGCTTACGCTTGTCAACATTGAGTCCAGCATCTCTTTTTGCCTCCAGCTAAGCCCCACCCACCAACTTTTAGGGCGTCTATATGGTACATTAAACATATTTAACTGTGATAAATGTTCCTGTAAATTAAATATGAACCGTTCATTTTTTAATCTAGAAACATTCATAGGAAGTTGTAAATAGTTTTGCACAGCATTAGACATGTCAACGGTGAGAGAAAACACTCCTTGTTGATCAGGCTGTTCTTTACAGGACAAACCTGAAACTCCAGTAGAGTTTAAAATGATTGTGTGAAAACAGACACAGTCTTACCTCTGTTTCTCTGAGAGACTCATCTTAGAGAGAGAGTCCTTTCCTCGCTCCTCTGACATTACTGCAGATAAACTGACACTGAAAACAGCTCAGCTCTGGTGTCTCTGTGTCGCTGAAGACCATCAGATGCTCAGCATGACCTGGACATGACAATGAGTGACTGAGATTAATATCAGGATACTTCAGAGGAGAAATGATGAGGAAAATAATGACAAATGATGAAAATAAAAAAATAAATATGCTACAACTATGTTAAATATTAATGTTATTAATAGATTTTATGTCTTCAAAGTGACCATAAACTGTCATTCATTTTTCATTGGTTTTGGTGAGAAACATTAACATTTTCAACCTAGTTCACAAACTCTAGTTCACAAGTATGGTTAAAATATGAGGATGTTTGTTGCTTTATCAAGGTATCCAATATCCATAAACAGCATCCTTCACACGGGCAAAAAATGTGTTTGGATTGGAATAACACTATAGTGACAGTCATGCTGCCCAAAACATATAGAGCATATTGAGCTGCGTTACTTTTTCTATGTTGGTTTTTTTATTTTGATGATGAATACTGAATTACATGAATCAGGTACATTATATATGCATTTCAAAATGGTGAAATTAGACAGAAGTTCATTAGTTTGCATCCCTGATTATTTCTGTCGGTAGTTTAACATTTCTATCCTAAAACCGTTGTTTAGGATTTGTTACCAAAACAAATTAATTCAAGTACTTTACTATAGTATGGTTCAAAAACACTATAGTATTTACTATAAATTACTATAGTATTTTTTCACCTGGGCAAGCAACGTGAGAGAATTTGTAAAATATCAAAAGACACGATAAAGCCCATTTACAAATTATTTGAGAAACGATCAATTAAATACACAACAAATAAATGGGATCGATTAAAAGCACAACACAAAGAAACTTTTTTACCATGTTCTCTTCTTTCGCCATGATTGTTTGTTTGTCGCAAACTCCGCTCACATCCGGCGTGAGACTGTTACTCCGCCCACTTCCGGCCTCAGGCTGTTGTTTCTCAATATGCGTTCTTAAGCGATCTTGCGTCCTTGTGTTCTCGCTCTACGTCATCAACCGTCAAAGTTCAGTTCCAATAGAGGGTATGCACGTGACGTCACCGTCGACCGTTATGACTGCGGTCACGCCCACTGAGTGGCAAAAGACTGAGTGGCAGCATTGGTTTTCAGCGTGAATGCTGCAAAAAACACACAAAACACATCCAAAACAGGAGCTTTATGATTGACTGTACAAATAGCTGAGGTATATATTTAAAGACTGCTGAAAGCTACAGAAAAAAAGAAGTAAATGGATCACTGTAAATCACAGAAACAGCTGGACTACAGGATTTGCAGTTATCATTTTGTGTCAAATTGTTGGATTTTGAGGTAAAATCATACCGTAGCCTATATATTGTATTGTTATATTAGTTTGACAACTCATCAATTAAACATTTACCATTATATTCTGCATAATTGGGTGTTTTTAAATAACACTGACAAAAACTATACAAGTTTTAGGGCTGGACAATATGACGATATAACATTGATAAAGTGATACTCGAATTTAAACCTACCTATATGTAGTTATATAAAATATTCACAGGCAGATTTGCTTTATCAATCATTCAATCAAACTTATTTCTATAGCACCTTCCAACAACCAAGCTGACCAAAGTGCTGTACAACATTAAAAAAATATAAAATATAAAAAATACAAATAATAATACAAATAGGTCAGCAAAGCACATTACAACATTAAAATAAAGAGTGCTCTGGGAAGGCCTCGGGTCTTGAGGGATGGAGGAAGCCTTCTTCCTCCTCTTCCTCTGTTTACGTGGGTGAGGCAGTGGCTCTGTGCTACCTCCTCTGTAGGCAGCAGGTTGGATGTGCCAAAAACAATACATTCTGTTTTGTCCTCATTCAACAGAGAAAGTTCTGTGACAGCCACAATTTGATGTCATCTAAACATCTGTTAATGGATTCAAGACTGTCAGAGAATTGGGGACAACCGGCAGATAGATTTGTAAGTCATCTGCATACAGATGGAAGGACACATTGTGATTTGAAATAATTGAACCTAAAGGCAGCATGTACAGAGAGAACAGAACAGGGCCCAAGATGGATCCCTGTGGCACACCAGAGGTCATAGGGGCTGAAGAGGAGGAAAGGTCATCAATCATAACAGAGAATGTCCTATCTGTTAAATATGACCTAAACCACTGCAGCACAGTTCCCTGAAGGCCAACCTGTTGGGCCAGACGTCTCAGAAGGACTGAATGGTCAATGGTGTCAAACGCTGCAGTAAGGTCCAACATTACCAGCAGCACAGGCTTTTTCGTATCGAGGGACAAGAGAATATCGTTCTGTACTTTCAGCAGAGCGGATTCGGTGCTGTGTCGTGTTCTGAAGCCAGACTGGAAAAGATTTGATTGTTCTCCAGAAAAGAGTGAAGCTGAATGAAGACTTTTTTCCAAAACCTTGGACAGGAAAGGCAAATGGGACACAGGTCTAAAATTTGACAGGACAGCAGGACCAAGGTTGGGTTTTTTAGAAGAGTGTGACCACAGCATGCTTGAAAGCAGTTGGTACAGAACCTGAGCTGAGGCAGCTGTTTATGAATGAGAGGAGACATGGACCTACTGTGTTAAAAACCTGTTTAAGCACGTTGGAAGGAATAATGTCCATAGGACAGTTAGTCGATCTCAACCCCTGGACCACCTCAGCAAGGAGAGACAGTGACACTGGCTCAAACACATTAAACACAGAGAGTACAGAAGAAGAGCACAAGTCTAAACTGTTAGACATATTGTTAATGCTCTGTTTAACAGAGGCTACTTTGTCAACAAAATAATGGAGAAAATCATCACAGGTTGAATTTGTCGCATGCTGCAGATGGATACATTACTAGATGGATTAGTAACAGACTGAATTGTAATAAATAGCACTCTTGGGCGATTACAGCTGGTGGAAATAACATTTGACAAATACTGACATTTAGCTGCTTTAACAGCATTTTGATACTCGGTGAGACTGTCCCTCAATATACCCAGTGATACATGTAACTTGTCCTTCTTCCACTTACGCTCAGCCTGTCTGGGCTGCCGCCTGAGGGCGCGGGTGGTGTCATTAAGCCAGGGGTCTGGTTAGGTTCTGACAGATATGCACCTGAAAGGAGCAATGATGTTAAAAATCTCTGAGCAGGTGTAATGGAAGGAGGAGATGAAGTCCTCTGGGCACAGAGGAGAGACCATGATGTCCTGGGAATAAAGAGTGGTGTTCATGAAGGCAGCAGCAAATTCTCCAGCTGTGGTGGATGTGATAGTGCGGCGGTGACCGGCTGGAATGAGAGATTTGGCTACAGGGAGAGGGACTTTAAATTCAAATATAACAGGGAGGTGGTCTGAAATGCAAATGTCACTTATTTCTGAGATGGATACAATCAGTCCATGGGAGATTATCAGGTCCAGTGTATGTCCATGCTGATGTGTGGGGGCGTTTACTGACTGTGTCAGGTCAAAAGAGATCAAAAGGCTTTGAAACTCCTTAGCCAACAGACTGGATGGGCAGCAAACGTGAATATTAAAATCTCCACAAATCAGCAAACTGTCATATTGTGTCCGTAATTCCGCAAGCAACTCTGAGAACTCCGGAATAAAATTTTTATTTTATTTATTACTATTATGCTTTATGTATTTCCCCAGCATCGAAATCAGGCACATATAAATGTCAGGAAACACGACTCCTGGCTGCATGTCAATATCCATGGATTAGGTTTATTGGACAAGAAGAAACACTTTCGAGTCCAACCTTTAGTTTAATCGTTTGTTTAACTCGCTTTTTCACAGTTCCCCTATTAAATCCAGTCATGCAGCAGGTTCTTTTGCCACTCAGTCCAGCTGAGGGAGTGCATTCCGGCAGGAAAGTGACGTTGATGCATACTCTCTATACTCAAGAACGCAAGAACAGAGGACGCATGAAAGTACCCGGATGTGTTCTTGATATCGAGGATGCATCGAATGCAAACTTGAAAGAATCGAACCGTTTAAAATCCCAGAAGACGCTGCGGGTGGTCGACATACGGAAGCTGTAAGCTTTAAAGTTCTCGTTCTCACTTATGAGATTCCCGCTACAAGCTCGCAAATATGTGACGGCTCGTGAAAGTAACCCGTTTGTTTTGCTTAATTTTAATAAAGTGATAACCTGAAGAAAGCCTGCAGTATTTTTATTGAAATATAAAAAATAATCTTAACATTGACAAAGCATGTAACAAAAAGGCTACTCATTTTCATAAAACACGCGGTCAAATAAAAAGATATAAAATTATATTCAACAATGTCTATAATAATATGAAAGAAATCTTTTAATAGGTTATGACAATTGTTTGTGATGTTTTATTTATTGTGCATTAGCCACTTTAATTATTACACAAATTATTACACATATATTACATGTTTTGTTTCTTGAAAACGTGACAGATTTGACAAAAGCTTGAGCTGACTGTAGAATAGCTCGAGATAGGACACAGATGTAAATTTAATACACCAACAATATCTGTAAAACTTTTAACAACCTTGTTTTTAAAGGGTGAAATTTAAATATTATTACTGAGCTATAACTCTATTCTTATTTAAAGTTGCAGTCCGTAACTTTTTTGGGTTCAAAATTTTCTCACAGCAGCTGCAATAATTAAACTTATGATGGCGGATTGTAATCCAGAAAGATCCAAATGACAATCATGAGTGACAACTGGATATTCAGCCATGGTCAAAAAGCGAAAATCTTCAGACTGTGGAGTGGCTACAGATATTGAAATCTACAGGTAACGCTAATACACACTAAATACACAGTCACGCAATGCTGATGTTGTTAACATTAAAGGGGGGGGGGGGGGGGGGCGTTGTTTATCTTGGGTACCTATAGAATAATATAGCATCCTTCATATTGTCGAAACGTCTTTAGTTTTATTATATTATAAAAGATGCATACGCTGTACCGAGTCTTTCCGAAAACAGCCGAGCGCCTGGAGGCGTGCCATGTGAGCGGATCTAAAGAGTCATGAGCAGCTTTTGTGTAGCGATCATCTGCAAGATATCAATGATCAGCTAAACAACACACACAATATACCATCGCATTATCCCTGAATAACTTTTGAGTGACTATAATGAATATAGCGTATAGTGAATGATGAATAATGAATTTATGAATTCCACTGAACACTGGGTTTTCTGGGAAGCAAGGTTATCTTTCACTCAAAACCAAAAACGCACTTCTTTGGTGACGTTGATTTTGAGGTGTAAAAACATATTCTGGGCTCATCTGCTTTTCTGTACATAGTATGCTTTATTACTATGGTGTCCACTAAGTGTGGTTCGTTAATAACACTGTCTTAGTAAATTAAGCAGTAAGCCACGTTAAGCATTTTAGAATGTCCCTCATTTTCTGCTTTCCAGTTTAGAAACAACACAATGGTGAAAGAAACTCAATGAAAATAAACTTGACCAAAATGTGGCTTTGCCATATCTTGTTACGTGTTCATAAAGCAGCACACCTTAGATTGATTGTTCAGCTTCTCTCAGTAATAAATCATATATTTGTTCCATTTGAGTCCAGTAAAACTTACTTGGTGTAGCAACTCCACAATATAATTCATTTCAGAGCTGCATTACAGAGGGTCATGCTGTTATGTTATTAATGCTTTAACATTTAGAAATCATGGCGATATGATGATATGCTGGCTGAGATCAATCTATATTGAGTTATTATTTTTATCTGGCAGATATATCGGTGCCACTAAGTTATTAAAAACTCCTGTGTGCACGATAAGGCGGCAGTATGATTTCTATGCGTTGTGTATCGTGTTCTGACCACACGACTGAGAGACTGAAAGAACACAAGAGATTCAAATATTAGTCCATTTATTCTAAGCAAGTGTAAGCAGCTCTTTAAAAAATTAACATAATACAGTCGTTTTTTCATCTGGTGATTAGTATTTGTTGTCATTTGTACGCTCCCGACCGTGTCGTAAAACGAAACGTGCCAGAGAAACAAGCGCGCCGCCATCTTTATAACATTGTCTTTAAACTTCCGTTATCTCTGTATATTTCTATGGCATTGCTGTCAAAGAATAACTAGCTGGTAAAATGGATTTACTTGTTGTAGAGTTAATGACAGTTATCATGAGTATTGTAATGTTTAAAGTAAATGTCTTAACAAATGTCAGTAGACCGGGAAGATTTTAAAACGAGCGGTTTATTCATAAATACAAACCGGAAGTCAAAAGACCTGCTCCAAAGAATACTTTTGATTTCACATTATCACAAAACAACATCCTAAAACTGGAAATAAACATTTTTAGAAAAATCATTATTCATTTCTACAAAATGAATGTCCATGAAACTGTTTGTTTTAGTAATTTCTGGCTGTTTCTTGATCGTTTGTTATTCTTTTACAACAGGTATAAGTTATAACTTATGTTAGGCTATAACTGAACATCTCTGTTAATAATCATAATCATAAACACACGAACTCATATGAAATACGTTCATATTCCTCTAATAACTGTAATGGTGTCAGTATTAAAGCTTACTTCAGCAGTACAGACGGTCTTGTCCTGCAGGAACAGAATCCAGAAGTCTCTGAAACACTTTCAGTTTGAGATCACCTGTGACTAATATAAGAGTATTCTTTGCTTGACAAACACTGTTTGTCACGTGGTACGATTCAATCTTTAGTAAAATAGTCCAATCTGTGGTAAAAGAGATTCTGCTTCATCTTCTACTGTTTTCATCTGAAGACTTGTAATGTTTAACAGCGAAAGCAGCGTTCTGAAACATTATATAAACGTGATCAAAGAGCTTAGAACCCAAGAGGCGACACTTTGATACTTTTTTAGTAACAGCCACTAGATGGCGCTCCGATAGCGCGGCCGCCATTATGGGGTGAAAATACCAACTGGACCATTGAATCCCTCACATCTTACGCTCCCAAAATCGGCGAATTTCACTGCCAAATCAGAAGCGCAATAGAACAGTTTTTAAATTAAGTCACCAGTAAATTGTATGATCCTACAGTAAATGTTGAATTGTCTTATATATGTTTTATTTTACCAGTTGTGTAATCCAACCATTCAACCATCTGAGGTAACATAGTTAGCCTACTTTACTGAGTATTTCCATTTTATGCAACTTTACACATTTATTAATAGTCAATTAATAATTAATACATTTAAGATCATCATGTTTGCAGTGAACAATATATTTCAGACCTAGTGGAGTAGTAGTAATAATATCTAGGTCTGAATTGAAATATATATATTGTACGTTTTAATGGACCGCGCTACAGACATAATGATCTTATCAGAATCACATAATTCCCACTTTTGGACACTTTTGCTTTAACGTACATTAGACAACACTGCAAAATCAAGCTGTTATAATTCATATATTTATTGTCCAACATTCCCAATTTTTCTGATGCATGTGCTTAATTTAATTTCATATGTTGGTAATAATTCAGTGTTTATAATAAGCCTTTTAAATAATTTTAACCCAAACTGACTGGGTTTCTAGAGAGCAAAGGTTTTGTGAAAAAGTGGAAGATTTAAACACAAAGCGTGTAAAATAAACTGTAAAAAGGATTTGATGATCACTAGTGATAGTATTTTATTCTGTGTTGTCATCATTCAGGTTGGATTTCAGCTTTAATGTACGTTTTTTTTAACAAAGCAGCTGATATTGCCATAGAAACTAGTGGACTCGCTTTCACTCCAGAATGGCGGAAACGCAGGGCTGCTGCTGGGCGCCGGTGCTGCAATGGAACATTCTATTGAGTGTCGCTTCTTGATATGTATATTCTTTGCTCACTTGTGTGATCCTGATAACTGTTTGTCACGTGGTTCGATTCAATCTTTAGTAAAATAGTCCAATCTGTGGTAAAAGAGATTCTGCTTCATCGTCTACTGTTTTCATCTGAAGACTTGTAATTGTTTAATTGTAATTGTTTATATTTATATTTCAGGATATGCTGTTTTTCCAGACATCAGCACTATTGCACACATGAAGCCTGTTGATTTTATACAACAGTGTAGAGATATACAGTATACAAATTCACACATTATATAAATATACACAATACAGTACAAAATAGAGTATATGCATAATAGCAGAGATTGTGTGGTGTGTGTGTGTGTGTGTGTTTGTGTGTGTGTGTTACAGTGAAGGTGTGTAGAAGTATATAGAAGTGTGTGATGTGTGTAGTCCAGAGAAGTGTGATTATAATGCTGTAAAGAGGAGTCATTAGTTAGTGTTCAGAAGTCTAACGGCCTGTGGGAAGAACTGTCTCTTATCCGGCTGGTGCGGGACCAGATGCTGATGGAAGAGAGAGAGTCCATGGCTGGAGATCTGATGATCCTCTGAGGTTTCCTCACACACCTGCTGTAGATGTCCTGGAGGGTTAGGGAGGGAAGCTCACCTGCGACGATGTGACGGCTCAATCCAAACTTCCTCAGCCGTCTCAGGAAGAAGAGGCTTCAGCACCGCCTCTGTGTGCTCCGACCATGTGAGGTCCTCGTGATGTGGACACCAGGGAATCTGAAGTGTCTGACCCGGTCCACCGTTGATGGTGATGGAGGTTTCTCTTTGTCGGTCTCCTGAAGTCCATCACTATCTCTGTGGTGTTTCTGACATTGAGGGAGAGGTTGTTCTCCTGCACCAATGTGTCAGTGTGTTCACCTCCTCCCTGTAGACCGTCTCATTATGATCAGTGATCAGTCCTACAGCAGTCGTGTCTTCAGTGAACCTGATGATGGCATTAGAGCTGTGTGTGGACATGCAGTCATGAGTGGTTATGGAAGCAAAAAAAAGTCTCAAAATTGACCAGTGCCTGAAGAAACAAGGTTTTGTCTGTAGTTCATTTCCTTCAGTTAATTACTGAAATAACTCATTATTGCTGCTGCTAAAACACTCATCATGGTAAAACGAGCTCAGCATGTTCTTGCTCAGTTTCAGGTGCTGACATGCTCCTCGGCTGAGGCCATCTCTTCTTCACCCTCTCACACTGGGAATGATGGTCTGGATCTGGTTCTAATGGATCATGACCCTGAGCTTTACCTTCAAGACCTGCTGGCCTTACAGAGAGGGAATCTGCTCTCTACCTCCTGTGTTGTGTTGATCAACAGAGCTCTGACGCCTGGAGCTCCAGACCTTCTGGAGTATGTGACAGCCAGACCGCAGAGCTTCAGCGTGGGCAGACAACTCCATGGACTGATGGAGATACGCTGCCATACAGGAATGAGTCCTCAAACCCACAGCTGAGTTCACATTTCAGCACTTCTGCTTCCATCGGCCCAAAGTCAGAGGGTTTCTGGTTAAATCCCTGAAATAAGGTCTGTGGTTAACACAAGTTAAGATATTTTCATGTTTTAATCTGTCAATCATGAAAACTCCACTCATCCTCTCACCATAATTATTATACGCTTATTTAATTTTGTCTTCTGATATGATCTTGCAGTTTTCTTCCTATATATAAATGAAATGAATAAAAATCTACTCACTACCCTTTTGTCAAGAAATTATATCAATCAGCAAATGTTGATGGATCACAGACTTGGAGCAGACACAGAGGATCTCACACGAGACGAGGAGACATCGAGGAGACATCGAGGAGACATCGAGGAGACATCGAGACATCGAGGAGACATCGAGGAGACATCGAGGAGACTAGGAACACACTGGAAACAGGTAAGTATACTTCAAGGGACTCCATGAGGTAAGCAGGCCGGTAAGACCATGTGTAATCAAGACCGGACAGTGACTGTGAGTGCGTGTGTCTTTTGTGCTGCTGTTGATGAGGGTGCTGATGGGTTGCAGGTGTGGGTGATTAAAACTCTGGTGATGACGTGCGCTGTGACTGGGTGATGGTAGAGCCTGGCGTGTCTGTGACAATATCATATTTTAAATGATTAGGTGGAGGAAAAAGAAAAGAAAAGCTTCACCTAGAGAAGTGGGCATACATTCTCTTTATAGCAGTTTTCTATGGGAGGAAAACACTTAACGTATAATTAAACGTGTTCATATTCTGGGCTCATCTGCTCATAGATATTATGCTTTATTAGTATGGTGTTTACTGAGTTTGGTCTGTTAATATCACTGTCTTAATACATTAAACCACATTAAGAGCTTTTTCATGTTAAGCTTTTTAGAAAGTCCCATTTTTTCTTTTCCACTGGTTGTTAAGCGCGAGCATTGATTGCACAAATTGGACTGTTTTTTTCTCCAAATCAAGACCCAGCAGTTTAAAAATGATCTTTAATGTTCATATACTAATTATTATTCAGATATAATCAGCTAAAGCTGATAGTATTTCTTTACTAATGAAAGAAAGTCTAAAATATATCTTGAGTAAGTGATCTGTCATGTCCTCTATCAGTATATAATGGACACTGATCGAATGAGTTTATTCTCCACCTTTTTACTTTTTTCAAAATACAACTTCATTCTAAATATTTTATTTCTACATTCTTTCTCGAAATTTAACGTTTTGTCTTGAAACAATGACTTTATTCTTAAAATTTAATGAGTTATCAACATTGTATTTCGACTTTCTCAAAAAGTTTAATCTCGCATTATAATGACTAATCAGGAAAAAACAGGTTAACTGATATTTCCTGTTTTTCCCCTCTTTAAAGTCTAGGGGTAAGAAGAGGCATGCAAAAAAAAAAATACAAATAAAAATACAAACAATTCCCTAACTCCCTTTCTGCATAAACAGGAGAAAATGATTCTTAAATAAAATAAAAGGCATCCAACTCCCTACAGAACTAAGAGAAAAGATTTAGAGTAACAAGAAAATTAAAGCAACAGAATAGAATAACTGATGTTAACAAATAACTCTTAAATTAACTGAAAAACTCAGTACTGCTCAGATTACACTCAAGTCTCAGGATTGCAAAAATTAGCTGAAACACTAGACAGCTCAGGTAAACCAGACAACCGAAGCCCACTTAAATACACCCGTTAGCTGAAACACTTCACAGCTCTTTACCTGAACACTACAGGCAAAACAATATACACAAAAGAACAGCGCTGGGACCAGAAGATGGCAGCATCTCTCAGAGGAAGCCTCAGTCTCTCTCCTGGACCGGAAGTCTTCAGATTCATTTGTACTCCACCTAACGAGCTGCAACAGGATTCAGGTGGCGCTCATGAGCCTGTCAGGCAGACAGTAGGAGGAGCAAGAGCAGCATAGGAAAAAAACAGAGCACACAAAAACAACCAAAAAAGATACAATTCATAAAAAAAACAATTTTTCATAGAAAAAAAGAAATAAATAAATTCCTAACATCCAAAAACTCAAAATTCAAAACGGGTCAAATTGACCCACAACAGCACATGAGGGTTCAGCAGGAGAATCTCTGCATCTGCTTATGGAGCTTCAATAAAGTGAACTTTTCACACAAAAATAGTTGCTCTTAACTGTTATATTATTTTATTTACATGCGAATGTAAATGTGGTGAAAGAGAAGATTATAATTTCTAAACAAAAAGCATTAGACTTTCTAGACCAGAGCAAGTGAAGGAACAAAATGATGTTAACTGGTAAAAATGTTTAGATGGACCAAATAAATGAATCTATATCATTTACATGCTATACTTGACAATCACATTTATGATTAGACACATTTTAATCATTATGGATGAGTTTAATCCAAACATTATTATATTTGTAGGCCTGATACTGAAGATTTCTGCTGACAGACTCATCTGAGCTTCTTCCTCCTGTTCCTCCTTTAAATAACACAAAACCATCATCTGAATATTAAAGCAACATTAATCATTCAATATCACATGTTTCTGATACTCATGCTAACACACATGCTGTTTTATTTAACTGTAAATCTGAGTCTCTTCCACCTGTATGAAACACATTTACACATTAATCACACATTTATTTCTCCTCATAGACGCAGTAGAGACTCTTCTGTGGATCATCTGATGGTCACTGATCCTCTCATGATCATTTCACAGATTTAAACTGATGTAAACGATCCATCAGGGATGTTTGGTGATTAAAATCCATATACTCTGTAAGGAGGAACAGAAGAGAAAACAATCAGTGTTCAGTGGAACAAACTGCTAATTACTTATAATTAATGTTTTTTTTTTTAGTAAAAAGAAGTTACATTAAATTCCTGTAATCAGATTAATTACTGACTTTACATGATCTTGCAGAGATTTTTCTCAAACAATATTTGTTTTAAATACATTTAAAACATGAATGACTTTTAAACTGAAATGATTCACTTCTACTGACACAGTTAATAAAGCAGGTGTTGTTGAATAAAGCTTTATATTTTGTTCTCACACAAACCCTTTATTGCATTAAAGCTTAATGATAATTTCCTTCATGAATATCTGAAAGGTTTGTTCTCATATCAGAGGTGATAAAGATCTTTAATATCACAGTGATGTTTCCTCACCTCAGGTCACAGTTTGAGTCTCGTATCACGTCACGGAGCCGCTGCTCTGAGTCTCCTATCTTATTCTGTCTCAGATCAAGATCTTTTAGAAACTGCAGTGCTTTTGAGTTAGTCAAAGACTGAGTTAAAGAAGAAACATCTGTAATGCCACAGCACTGAAGACTAGAAAGACACAAACAGAGGAAGAGAGATTATCTTACAAACAAATCATTAATGTGAAGAATTTTACTCAAATATAATGTGAACTCAGACTCTTCATGAGATATTGAGTATAAAGTGTTTTAGTTTAAACTGTTGAAGTGTTAACTAATAGTATTTCTGAATCTTTCTTCAGATGGAGAAACACAGAAAGTGCAGCGCTATAAATGATGTGACTTGAGTCCAGTTGTCTTAAACTAAACAGTGAACTTTAATCACACTGTAACTGCTGTACAGTATAATGATACTAACTCTAGTTTCTCCAGCTTGATTGTGGGTTCTTCAGTAGATCACTGAGGTTTTCACTCCTGAGTCTCCTAGTTTCATTATAGTTCAAGTTCAGCTCTCTCAGGTGTGATGGGTTTGATTTCAGAGCTGAAGTCAGGATGAGACTATGTTTCTCTGTAATACTGCATCCACTCAGACTGAAGACAGAAAGAGAAAACGATTCAAATCAATGATGATCATCTTAATAAAGAGCTTCAGCAGCATTTAGTTTCCAATAATCTGTTCTGAAACCCAGTCCACTAGTTCTGTTTGCTGGAAGATACTGTTTCTTCCCTTTAATTTTTTAACTATTAGATGTGTCCCTTCTTTATTCTGTTGTAAATTCAGATTTCTGCATGTACACAATCAGTAAATTGTGTCAAATGCTTAAAAAAAACAATTAAGTACTAGTAAAAACAAAAAAACAAAAAAAAAAAAACACTGTGACCAATACCAAAAAACAGCAGAAAGTGCAGCACTATAAACTAGATGAAAAAAGTTTGTCAAGACAAACTTTAAGTTGGCTTGAAAAAGCCGGTCCAGAAAATTTGAAGCAATTTTAAAAGTTTGAAAGTTTTAGTTTAGTAGTTTAGATAGATAGATAGATGTCAGAGTAATCAAGGTGGTTGCTAGGGTTGCTATGTTTGCTAAGGTACTTGGGGTGGTTATTAAGGTGTTGCTATGCGGTTGCTAAGGTAGGTGGTTGCTAGGGTGTTGCTATACAGTGCTACGGTACTCACTAAGGTGTTGCTATGAGGTTGCTAGGGTACTCGGGGTGGTTGCTAAGGTGTTGCTATGAGGTTGCTAGGGTACTCAGGGTGGTTGCTAGGGTGTTGCTATGCAGTTGCTAAGGTATTCTGGGTGGTTGTTAGGGTGTTGCTATGCGGTTGCTAAGGTATTCTGGGTGGTTGCTAGGGTGTTGCTATGCAGTTGCTAGGGTACTCAAACTGGTTTCTAGGATGTTGCCAGGGTGATTTGTGTGGTTGCTAGGTGGTTGACATGGGGTTGCTAGGTTGTCTGGGTGGTTGCTATGTGGTGCTAGGGGTTCTGGGTGGTTGCTATGAGATAGATGATAGATAGATAGATAGATAGAAGTGGTATAGATAGATGAGATAGATAGATAGATAGATAGATAGATAGATAGATAGATAGATGAGTTTATGAGTTTGAATGAGTTTCAATGGATTAGAAATAGTACATAGAATAGCACTTGAGTCTAATTGAGTTTTTGAGTCTAATGGGCTTCCATAGTTTAAATTTGAATTTTGACTGTTGGAGTTTGAAAGTCTTGGCTCATTTGAACATTCCGTCAATGAAAGTCTGTTACGTGTTCAGATTGTTGCCCCCTCCCTTTTTGTTATTTGTTGTTCTTCTCCCCCTTGTTATTGGTTTCTTGTGTTTCCGCTCTCTGCTGTCTTTCTGTTGCAGGTATGTGATTGGTTAAATAATCTGTCTGTCATGATGAATCACCAGCCAATCATTATCGGGTACGGGATAAAGGATGCCGTGGAGAACGGAAGAGGAGGAGCTTGGAGTGTTTTGTTGCTCAATGCTGTGATTTAGTGGTGGTTCGCTTGCTTGTTTGCTTCCTTGAATGTTTGTTACAGAGAATGCCTTATCTGAACTGAAAACTTCATCAGCCCGGAGATCAAGAAAAGGAAAGAATGTCACGTGACTTACATCTTACAAACACGCAGGATTGACTCTGTCTAGACACATTAGGGAAGGAGCGGGAGCCAACTTATGTAAGTTTTGTTAATAGTTAGTGAAGCTTTAGTTATGGCGTGAACGCCGAAGATTCTTTATTTTCTGGTTTTGTTTTTAGTTAGTTTAGAGGGCGGGGAATTAGTTATTGAATGTTTTGTTTGTTCTTTTCGTTTTGTTTAGCGCCGCTCATTTTTTTTCTCCGTGGCTTGTTTCAATTATTATAATTTCTTTGCTTGTATATAGCTGTAAATAGGGATTTTTGGTTGGTGTTTTCCATTTGTGTAAACTTATATTCCGTTGTAAATAAAGCGAACCACTTTTTGTTACATTGTTTGTCCTTGTGTCACTCACCCACAGTACTTCCCAGAGACCAAGTTTATAGGTGTTTTAAATATATTATGTGCGTCTCCCCCATACTCTACGCCGCCAGGGGCGTAACAAAGTCAATGGGATTTTCCAAGTTTTAATAGTAATTTTTAGGAAAACCGTAAGTTGGATCAGTTAGAAAAGATATAGCACACTAAGTCAGAACACTCTGAAGGTCTGACCCAAGTTTGGAGTTTGTAGAGTTAAAGCTCTAGGAGGAGTTAGAGTCAGAAATTTTAGTCTCAGAAGAAAATAGCATTACAGTAAGTTAGCTTTTTCAAGCAACTTAATGATGTGACTTGAGTCCAGTTGTCTTAAACTAAACAGTGAACTTTAATCACACTGTAACTGCTGTACAGTATAATGATACTAACTCTAGTTTCTCCAGCTTGAATTGTGGGTTCTTCAGTAGATCACTGAGGTTTTTCACTCCTGAGTCTCCTAGTTCATTATAGTTCAGGTTCAGCTCTCTCAGGTGTGATGGGTTTGATTTCAGAGCTGAAGTCAGGATGAGACTCTGTTTCTCTGTAATGCTGCATTCACTCAGACTGAAGACAGAAAGAGAAAATTACTCAGATAAATGATGATCATCTTATTGAAGAGCTTCAGCAGCATTTAGTTTCCAATAATCTGTTCTGAAACCCAGTCCACTAGTTCTGTTTGCTGGAAGATTCTGTTTCTTCTCTTTTATGTTTTAACTATTAGATGTGTCTCTTCTTTATTCTGTTGTAAAATCAGATTTCTGCATGTACACAATATCAAGCATCGCGTTAGTTCAGGCAGGCCACGTCAGTCAAGCTTGCACCAGCTGACAGTCAGCTGTTTCATGACGTGTACCAATCCAGTTGTGACATCTATCACAGCGGTTCATTAAATCCCCATTCATTCTGCCTCTCTCTATTGCTTATCTGCTGCATTTAACTCCCTCCTCCATCCCCAACTCCACCTATCTGGATTCTTTAATCTAATCTGTTGTCTGTTTACGACTGTATTTTGCATACAGTAATTTTATTTATCATCCTTATCTGTGTATTTAGCTGTTTTCAACACTAATGTAATTGTGACTATTGTGGCATTTATCATTATAATAAATATAAATTTGACGAAAGTGGCCTGACTGAACCGTAAATTGTGTCAAATGCTTAAAATTAAACAATTAATGTACTAGTAAAAAAACAAAAAACACAGTGTTACCAACAGCAGAAAGTGCAGCGCTATAAATGATGTGACTTGAGTCCAGTTGTCTTAAACTAAACAGTGAACTTTAATCTCACTGTAACTGCTGTACAGTATAATGATACTAACTCTAGTTCTCCAGCTTGAATTGTGGGTTCATCAGTAGATCACTGAGGTTTTCACTCCAGAGTCTCCTAGTTCATTCCCGTTCAGGTTCAGCTCTCTCAGGTGTGATGGGTTTGAGTTCAGAGCTGAAGTCAGAGCAGAACAACCTTCATCTGTCATATAACACCAGCTTAACCTACATAGCAGAGAGAGAGAATTGTTTATTATTTTGAAAAAGACTTTATTATTTACATTAGGCACTTTAAAAAAATCCACTGTCTACATTAGTAGAAGAGAAAAATATGTTTCCATCAACAACAGAGCATAGAAGGGAAGCCATTAAAAAAAATAAAAACATTAATTGTGACTTTTTTTCTCGAAATTGTGTGAAACTTTATTTCTCACAGTTCTTTGCTTGCGTTTCCTTTCATTGCGACTGACCATCAGGATTGCTGCTTCGTTATTATTGAACATAAAATGGAAGACATCATAAAGGATTATTTTTAGCGTGAATTTACCAATAAAAAATTTAGATTTTACTGGAGGAGACATAACATAAAGATTATTCTCCGGACATTAGAGAGATCATTATGCAGGAATATGCATAGCATGTTTCCACGGTAACCTTGTAAATGAGTACAGCATTTCAAGGAGAAAAAAACAGTTTTTACTGCCATCTAGTGGGTTTAATACTAAAACACCAATACTGCAAATACTGTAATTCTGCAAATTAGAGTGGAAGTATTTGGTGAATAAAAGTTGTTTTTAAAGGTACAATTTGTGATATTTTTTTCCACTAGAGGTCGCTAGAAGCCTATTCAAAACAAAGGCGTAGTTTGATGACGCCAAGTTTTAGAGCGGAAACTTGGGACATGTGGTCTCCATCTCAACGGACGGTGCAAAAGAATAGGGATTGGAGTCTGGAAGAACTCATGTTCGTGGATGCGATTATTAACGTTACTGTAGTATGAAGCAGAGCAGGACCGAGTGTTGTGGGAGCTGAACGAGGAGCTGGAGCGATTGATCAACACACGCCTCACGAGCAGCGGGACTTTTATTATGACACAGTCGCCGGCGCTGCTTCCGCTTTTCCGGTCATGAGTTTACGGGAGCTGTCCTTGTCGACAGAACCAGCGGCAGATGGTAAACAGTAATTATGTTCCATAAATAAGTAACACAATCCACCATAAAACGTGCAAGAAGTAAATAAGGAACTGCTTGAAGCAAGCTAGTGGTTTGCTGGACGCTAGACACTACTTCCGCATTTGTCCACGGCACTGTTGTCATGTGGTTTCTACGTCAGTAAAGGCGGTAACAAAGGGTAACTGACGTCATTGACAGGCGACTGCACTGCCCCGTGTCATTGTTTAGAATGGGAATTTTCTCATGATTTACAAGTAGTTGAAAACATTAGAGATATTGTTAGTAATCAGCTGGACAAAATATATAACACTAGCCTAGTGGTTTTTGGATATTTTACTGCAAAAATTTTACATATTGTACCTTTAACAGAATGGATACACTAATGAGTTTGACAAGTTTTGAGCAAATGTGTTGCGATTACACAATAATATCAATATAATAGTAATAGTAATAATAATGAGAATCAGCTGTGGCGGAGGCTGAAGTGGCACATTTTATACACCAACAGCTTCAGACTTCAGGACGGCAGCACGGCTATCGCTGGATGAACTAGAAATGTTGGATGTCCGGAATTGTTACAGACAGAAAAACTGTCCGTCAGTTAATTGTGAGAAAAAAAGCAGAATTCTGAGATAAAAAGTCACAATTACTCTTTTTATTTTTTATTTAGTGGCGGAAATGGGCTTCCATAATAGACCCTCATTTTTACACCATTTAATTTAAAATGTGATAAGATCATCCATGGAACTGTAAAAATGAATTTTATGAAATCAAAATAATTTTACTGTAGCTAAAAACAAAGCACTCATATCTTGATCTGATCCCAGTTCTAGTTTTTCTACTCATATAAATCGTTAACTTTGCTTGACCTATAATAAAATGTAAACATTGACAAATAAACCTCTTTTAACATATTTAAAACCAACAGTAAATACGTCTGTAGAAAAACATTCATTAAAACTATCAAATAAATTTTGTAATAAACAAACTTTTTAATCTAAAACAATCGATATAAAACTGCTATTGCACCATGTAAAAGTCTCCATTGTACGTCCCCAACTCTTGTACTTAAAATTGGCTTATAAAATGATCTCCAATCTGGTTTATCATCATCACACAGAAACATTACGCCATGGTGTGTCAACCCTCTTATCAAGCACCTTTTTGTTAAAAACCAGGAGCCTCATTTATAAAACTTTGTGTAGAATTCATCCTAAAAGTGTACGTACGCACAAAAGATAGATTCTGCACAAAAAAAAGAAATCAGATTTATAAAGCCATGCGTACGCCAGAACCTGCGCACAAATCCCTTTATAAACCCCAGTCAGCGGAAGATTGTGTGTACGTGCATCTCCACCCCGTCTCCTCCCCAAAATCACCATATATGGAGCTTATGACGCCTAGTTTTACTATGCATAACCTCATCTGGGGTGCGTTTCCCGAACAATGATGTAACTCGCTGCTGAACTACCATAGTACGATGCATCGTAGAATAAATCAACTAGCTAGTCACGACTGTTTCTCGAAACCGTACTGTCGCAAACTTGTCGTTCAACCACGTTGGTGAATGACGTCACGCAGGTGGTGAGTAATAACTTCTTTAAATTAATCTGTTTGAGATCAAATTAATGCTAGAATTTCTGCTATAAATTACGAACATGGCATTAGAGGACTAATTCTTATTTTCCTCAGTTACTTTGCTTTATTCCCAGATTAAATCAAATGCTTGTTCTGACGTACTAGAGCACGTACGCACATGCGCACTCTTCAAAAACAGTGCTTTAAATCTCTTGACAAACTAAAATATATAATTAACATTTGTATATATTCAAAATAAAAGATATACATTGTACTTAATGTCAGCTTGCTTATTCTGCTCAAGATAAGGATTTAATAAGTCCACCTGTCATAAAAACAGGAAACTATGCTTCTAACCACAGCTCGAGAGCTGTCGCTCCAACCACACAAGTTTGCGATGCAGTTTGCGAATGTTCGTTTGGAAGATGGTTTCGGGAAACACCAAATCGCTGAACTATACAAGTAACGACGGAACTTGCGATGTTAGTTGGCTAACGATGCTTTAGGGAAACGCACCCCTGCATATCATTTCCATGCAAGTTCCCATCCACGTGACACCATGGTTAACGCCGTCAAAGGTAGCCTACCATACATTGGAAAATATTAGATATGGACTATAAATGCCATTTGTGCAATACACTACACTGATAAAAATCATCCAATATCCTCTTATTTAATATATGAAATAACAGTAAAATATATAGTAAATATATGAAAATATACATAAAATTTTATAAAATAATTCAGATAAAGGTTTTAGAATAGAGAGATTCATTAATTTCCACTGGCCAAATAGTATTTTAATTGTTTTAAACAAATCAAATTTATGCAGTTTTGCTGATAAGGTGAACTATCATTAGGAGGTTTATAGGCTATTTTAGTGGAACGATCGGCTTACTTTTATTGCAGTGTGAATACAATCGACTGTCTCGGCGCGTCACTGACAAACTTTAAAAGGAAACATGCAAATCTTACCGTTTTCCTTAAAATTATCTCCTTCAAATACAGTGGTAATAACATCTGTGTTTATTTAAAGAGGAATATTTGTGCTCCTAGCTGTCATTAAAACAGTGTCACAGGAAAAGTGAATACGCACATTTTGTATCGGATAGGCGTTTCGTCCACACGGATCCGGTGTTGCAATATATTCGGTTCCTGAAATATTCTGTTTCACTGGGTGTTAACGTTTTCCACTAGAATTTTTAACTTAAGCCAATTGGGAGAATTACATTAATTCAAAAGCATATTTTGAGTTGTATGTTTAGTAAGGTGAAGACGTTTTTTTGCCACAATAAAACAAACATAAGTAACAAATTAATGAATTTAACACATGAATGCAACTATTTAAGTTGATCCAACATATAGTTTTAAGTAAGGTGAAGACGCTTTTTGGACACAATAAAACGCATTTCTAACATGATCTTACCAAGCACCGCTTGTCACCATGATGGTAACTCTCCAAAAACCCACATTAACACATTAACTCTTCTAAATTAGCATAACAAAACCAAAACGTTTGGAAGATGGTTTCGGGAAACACCAAATCGCTGAACTATGCAAGTAACGACGGAACTTGCGATGTTAGTTGGCTAACGATGCTTTAGGGAAACGCACCCCTGCATATCATTTCCATGCAAGTTCCCATCCACGTGACACCATGGTTAACGCCGTCAAAGGTAGCCTACCATACATTGGAAAATATTAGATATGGACTATAAATGCCATTTGTGCAATACACTACACTGATAAAAATCATCCAATATCCTCTTTATGTTTTAGAGTAAATATATGAAAATATACATAAAATTTTATAAAATAATTCAGATAAAGGTTTTAGAATAGAGAGATTCATTAATTTCCACTGGCCAAATAGTATTTTAATTGTTTTAAACAAATCAAATTTATGCAGTTTTGCTGATAAGGTGAACATATCATTTAGGAGGTTTATAGGCTATTTTTAGTGGAAACAGATCGGCTTACTTATTTATTGCAGTGTGAATACAATCGACTGTCTCGGCGCGTCACTGACAAAGTACTTTAAAAAGGAAACATGCAAATCTTACTGTTTTCCTTAAAATTATCTCCTTCAAATACAGTGGTAATAACATCTGTAGTTTATTTTAAAGAGGAATTATTGTGCTCCTAGCTGTCATTAAAACAGTGTCACAGGAAAAGTGAATACGCACATTTTGTATCGGATAGGCGTTTCGTCCACACGGATCCGGTGTTGCAATATATTCGGTTCCTGAAATATTCTGTTTCACTGGGTGTTAACGTTTTCCACTAGAATTTTTAACTTAAGCCAATTGGGAGAATTACATTAATTCAAAGCAATATTTTGAGTTGATCCAACATAATGTTTTAAGTAAGGTGAAGACGTTTTTTGCCACAATAAAAACACATTTCTAAGTAACATGAACTTAATAATTGTCAACATGAATGCAACTATTTAAGTTGATCCAACATATAGTTTTAAGTAAGGTGAAGACGCTTTTTGGACACAATAAAACGCATTTCTAACATGATCTTACCAAGCACCGCTTGTCACCATGATGGTAACTCTCCAAAAACCCACATTAACACATTAACTCTCTAAATTAGCATAACAAAACCCTAATTACTGCTAAATCTCCCTTACCATTAATCTTGTGCAAAAAACATGATATAACACTTAATTTTAGCATTTTCTCTCCCTTTCAAGTGCCATGGGCAAAGCATGATGGGAAATATAAATCCCAGCCCAGTTAAAAGAAGTGTTCATACAACTCAAAACAATGAAACACGTTTACACGTCATCAGAATGTATTTTACATTAACAGAACTTAAAATTAAATACATTTTGATTAACTGAAAATGTTAAACTATGACAAGTCATGATAGTATATCGAAATCAATAGGCATAATTTGTGTTCATCCAAGCTCAAAAATAAACAATTACAAGTAAAAAGTCTAACAGCATTTCAGAACTTGATTTTTTATTTCACAACAATATATATATTTAAGTAATGACTAATGGTGCGTTCACACCGGACGCGAATGAAGCGGTAAGCGCGAGTGATTTACATGTTAAGTCAATGCAAAGACGCGAATTGACATCCTGCGGCACGATTCGCGCGAATGAAGCGGCGCGGATTGAGCGATTCGCGCGAATGACGCGATCGCGGCGCAAGTTGAAAAAATCTGAACTTTGGCGAATTTCCGCGCCGCGTTACCAATCAGGAGCTTGCTCTAGTAGTGACGTGATGTAGCGAGCTGAGGCAGAAATTCGAAACAACAATGGAGGACAAAATCATCGTTGCTATACATCTTCATACATTTATAGAAACAGAAATAAAAAGGATCGTGTTTGAAAGAAAGTGAGTGAGGAGGTCGGACAATCTGATAAGTTGTAAAAAACGGTCTTTACTCAATTTGAGCTATATATATATATATATATATATTAAGACTACAAGCCAACTAAAGACGACCAATTGAGCTTATTCGCTGTAAATTACAATTATTTCCCCACTGACAAGTTGTGTTTATTCAGAGGAAGTGTGCAGAAAGCAGTGGGAGAGTCTGGGACACATAAAGGAGCGGGAGAGCCCCTCTCATGACGCGAATTCGCGTCTGTTGTGAAGGGATTTTCACGCGCGAATGAAGCGAGTAAACTCAAAATGTTCAAGCGTCCAACTACGCGCGAATAGCGCGATTTATTCGCGCAAGTCGCGTCTGGTGTGAACGCAGCATAAAGGTCCCCTGAATGAGTTTTTAGAGTGCAGTCAGCGGAAGATTGTGTGTACGTGCATCTCCACCGTCTCCTCCCCGAAATCACCATATATGGAGCTTTACGACGCCTAGTTGTACTATGCATAACCTCATCTGCATATCATTTCCATGCAAGTTCCCACCCACGTGACACCATGGTTAACACCGTCAAAGGTACAAGACATTGGAAAATATTAGATATGGACTATAAATGCCATTTGTGCAATACACTACACTGATAAAAATCATTCAATATACTCTTCATGTTTTCAAATAAAAAATATCAAAATATCCATAAAAACAAAATTGTATAAAATACTTCAGATAAAGGTTTTAGAATAGAGTTGATTCATTAATTTCCACTGCATGGCCAAATAGTATTTTAATTGTTTTAAACAATTCGAATCAAATTTATGCAGCTTTACTGATAAGGTGAACATATCGTTTAGGCTATTTTTAGTGGAAACAGATCGGCTTATTTATTGCAGTGTAATCGTCTGTCTCTGCGCGTCACTGACAAAGTATTTTCCTCAAATTATATCCTTCAAATGGCAATTGTTTGAAGATCCTTCACACAACATCAACACCTCCTGCAGCTGCGGTTATACAGTAAGATATTATCATTGAAACTATTCAAACTGGACAACGGACCGTTTGACCACCGAATCCAGCAGTGTCTTCCATAATATCTAAGTTAAGTGTAAATCACTGATCATCATTCTCGCTAAAATATTTTGTCATAACATCTGCAGTTTAGTTTAATGAGGAATTATTGTGCTCCAAGGCAAGCGCTCCTCGCTGTCATTAAAGCAGCGTCACTGGAAAAGTGATCGAAAGTAGCACATCTACTATCTAAATTTATATCATTTTTGTTTAACTTCTCTGTAATGACTGCGTAATGTAATTTCAGTGCTTATCGTCATTAGTGACAGTGTAATATTAATGTAAATGTGTATATCAAAATGAAAACGTGATTTTCCATGCGAGTTTAAATCATTCTTTAATTTATTAAAACTGTTATTGTGAACATGCACTGTATTTATGATTAGGACTCATAATGAGGATTTAAAGTGGTTTTCCTTCATCTGCCATCAGTCCCTCAGCTCACCATCGGTGTCGCCAAACTGCTCTGTCTCCAAAATGTCCGTACGCATGGGTCAGAGTTTGCGTGGAGGTGCGCAAATTTTCCAGTCAAGTTTTTCTTTATAAATCCCACCTTTTGCACAGGAACTGGCGTACGCACGCTTTATAAATGAGGCCCCTGGTGCTGTCCATGAGGATGAGATGCTCTAAAGCAGCTGGTGCCACAACAGACTTTCAGATGTTCATCAAACGCCTGTGAAATTTGTTCATTTTATATTGTATATTGTTTGTACAAATATTACACATTAAGTAATTTGCTGGAAAAACAGCTGAAAGTGAAAAACTCAATGTTCACCAATATTGATTGAATAATAATCAAGAAATTAAGGCTGACATCGAATATTCACACCAGTCTATAGCTTATTTTTATTAGGACACAGATACATTTGTAGAGGTTTATTTCAAGTTATAAACACTATGCTGTAGTCACAGAATGACAATGAAGGAAGCAAACTAATCAAGCTATTCAAAAACTTTCTAAATCCTCAAATAAATAAAAAAAGCTAAACAGAAAACACAGTGTAAAACAAGGTTATTGGCTCATGTTTGCTCTGCTGTATCCTTACGTTAACTGTTCATCTGAATGCCTGTCCTGTACTCAATTAGCTCAGATGATTTATCATATTACACAAACTATGCATTGTTTTGAACTGTTGGACATTGGATATTTTATTACCTTTTCAAAATAATCCATTAAACCGATGCGATTTGAGGAGCGCGTACTAATATTTTCAGTTCCATTCGCCCACAAGAGGAGGATATCATGAATATTCGCGTAAGCGCCACCCAGTGGAACAGAATATTTCAGGAACCGAATATATTGTAACACCAGCGTTTTCAGAAGGTGAAACTTGCTATTTTTTAAACCGGGTCCCAGAGTGGATAAATCTGAAAACGCTGTCTTTGCATTTTCGCGTGGACAGCCTATCCGTATATTTCTGAAACGATGATGTCGTTTCATGATGATGTCGTTTCACGATGATGTCATCACCCCCACGTGTCGACCCCAGTCAGACGCCGCTAACAGCACAAAACAGCAACAACAGCAATAGCAGACTCTAGATGCTTGTGTTCGTGCTGCAGAAGATACTGAGCCAAAATAAAGCGTTATTTCTAAGCTTTCCTATAGTTTGTATACAGCGTGCAAGATTTATGCACATGCTCCAAGTCTTATTCGCTGCTTTAAGGGTGCTTTCACACTTGGTTCGATTGCCTGGACCGAACCCGAGTTCGACTGCTCCCCCCTCCCCCTGCCCCCACTGGACTGTGTTCACATTATATTATTTGGGTTCGATCCGCGGTTCGTTTGCATCATCAAACCAGCAGTTGTTTACTTCATTGCTTAGTAACGACAGAGCAGGAGAAGGCGGCAAAATGCATAACGTTGCTCTCCTCACTTTTATATTTCTGTTTTTGAACCGTTGGTTTTGTTCATAACAGCTCTTGCGTCTATCTGCCGCGAATGTAGAATGCTGAAGGTGAGCAGAAATGAGAAAAGCTACGCTACAGCTCTCTGCTTGCAGCACGTCAGTCACGCTCGTCGGGAAAATGAGTGAAACACACACAAACACACATTTTATCAATAATATGGCATATATTATACAAATAATACTTCCGCAATTTGGTACGTTTGCATTCATATCAGAAGCGACCCGTACCGGAGTTCACTTGAACCGCACCCCAGACCACCCCTTTTAAGCGGACCTGGGGACGGTTCACGGGTGCGCACCCGAGTTCAGAAGACAGTGGGTGCTTCTCGATTCTTATTTGTGCATCCTCGTTTCCTTTCCTTGCCTCCTTTCCTTGCGTCTTAGCTCCACCCAGGGGCGGAGCCAGACATTGTAAACATTCGGGGCTTAGCCCAATCTATATTTGTCCCAAGACACTTTCATTTTCTATTACCACTCGAGGCCTGAGGGTCTGCCGGCACCGTCCACCGACACCACGGTGATAGCTTGGTCTGACACCGGCCGCGT
>JAOTNS010001318.1:0-18473 GCA_028476615.1 Culter alburnus | reverse complement strand
GGGAGGGGGCGAGGCACGCGGGTGCTGAGCCGAACGTGGGCTCGCCTCTCCATGCGCTGAACCGCTCTGCCCCGCGGTCTCTTCCTCACAGGAGAGGGGGACGGGAGGGCGCGAGCGGCGGGGTCTTCCTGTTTGAAGAAGGCGGCCCGTGAGCGCAGAGACGCAAGACTCATGGACTCGCAGTGCGAGCATGAGCCGCCAACGAGCGCGTTATCCACGTGAGACTTGCCCAGACATCCCACGCACTCGTTGTGTCCGTCTTCTTCGTGCAGAGGGGCTCTGCACATACCACAGGAGTGGTGTGGCATTTAGAAATGCCGTGCGCCGTGAAAACGGCGATTGGGAGGCTCTAACGGCGAGGGCCGGTGCTCGAAGCGGTGAAAACGCTGGAAAGATGCTCGAGAGCGGTTACTGTAACCGCGGGAGGACGCTGGGAGGGCGCGCCGGATGGCGGCAGGAGACCCGCTGGGAAGCGGCCGGTAGCAGGAAGCGGGAGGCGGCGGCTCGTCGACGGCGCGAAGGCGGCAGTCGGCGAGGGCGCGGGCGCTGCGGGGATCCGGCGAGTCGGCTGGGTCCGCTGCAGGGCCTTGTCAACGGCGGCGAAGCGTCTTCTCAGGCGGCGAGCTTCTTTCCCGGCGAGCAGGCTTCGGCGAGGATCAGCGAAGAGAAGTTCAGTCGTCGCTGAAGGAGAAAGGACTGATGGCCTATGGCGATTTGCTCGCTTATATAGCACATTACCCCACCCCTTTTGGCGGGAATGTGCGCGCGCTCTCTTCCCATAGGCCGCGCAGCTGAGCCGCGCCGCCATTGGTTCAACAACTTGTCTATGAGTGAACCAATGACGGTGCAGTTACACTGCGTTATTGAAAAGGCTTCAGTAGCGGGGAAAAAGGGAGACTTTTCATTTGCAATTGTGACTACAGCCTATGTGGTTTTTATTATATTAAAATCATTATAGGGCTATTTAAAAAAAAAAATTCTGTGAGTTTATAGTTTTTCAAGATTAGATTTATACTTTATCAAAGAGATGACAACTTTCCTTTTGGAAGAATCTTCTTGAAATGTGTTGTTTGGTGATAATAGGAAAACAAACTGTTTATAGTTTGAAAAACAAATAAAAAATTATTTCATGAAATGACATTTGTTGAATTGAAGTGGTGAGATGCTATAGTAAGTAGCTGTAAGTGGGCTATAGTAAAAGCATAAGTACAGTCATTTTATTTTAAGTGCCATTTTTTATAATCAAGTCAAGAGGTGTCATTCTTCTCATTACAATCAAGTCTAAAGCATGAATCCTTGGGTGTGGTGCATGTACAGGTGAACACCCATAACTTCCTGAAAAAATGATGCTTGTGTGCTTGGTAATCAAAAATGATGTTATAATGTCTTCATAAACAAATCTATGCAACTGAGAATGTAAATAATAGTAATAATAATAATAATAACAATTAGACGTGCATTTGAAATGACATGGTGCCACCATTGACTTGATAGTCTGAATGGATGTTACTTGTTGGGTTATTTTTAACCCAACATTTTTTAGTGAGCTACAGAGAAATTGTAGGAATACATTCCACATTGGGTAACTTTTATCATGTAATTGTATAGAGAGATAATTTCAAATAGTCAGTGGATTTTGGATGACAAAACTTCATGCTCTTGTGGAAGAACACTGTAGCCAGAGCTACTCTCTGTTTATGTATATGACGAGTCATGCAGGGCTATGGTCCTGTGATTTTGCCAAGTAAGACTGTTCCTGGATCAACATATTTTGTTGATCCTGGAACAACATTCCTATCCGAAAATTTTGTCATAACCTTTTCCGAATCCCTAAAATCAGAGGGAAATGATATGACACTATTGTGGAAGCACCTAACCCATGTTGTAAGTGTAAACTTGACATAAATGGTATACTTGTCCCACAAGTCTGATTGGTTGATTGGAATGTTGTTCCAGGATCAACAAAGATGTTGATCCAGGAACATGTTGTACTTGGTGAAATCACGTTCACTGCTGGGCTACTCCACAGCGGTTGGTGTCCCGCTCGGTCTAAAATAGTCTGAAAATAAAACTCATTATAGGCATACCGTAGTGATTCAGGATAAGACAAAAACAGTTTGGAAGATGAATTCATGATGTACTCACTCATTATATCAATTTTGTGAACTTTTAAGAAAAAAGTCACATAGTGCAGGCTAACTTTAAATGATGCCCATTTATTGTATTTCAACTTTTTAATTAATAAATAGCACACCTCCATTTGACAAGTTAGGTGTTTTGACGTATCATTCATATCTTTAGCACAAAACTGTGCAGGATGACGAGGTACTTGTTTGGAAGCGCATCTCTTAAAGGGGCCGTGCTGAAAAAATCAGTGCATAGTTAATGATGGATTAAAAATTAATTAAAAAAATCTATGGGGTATTTTGAGCTGAAACTTCAGAGACACATTCAGGGGACACCTAGGACTTATATTACATCTGTAAAAAAACAATCTAGGGCACCTTTAAGCTTTTTCCGTAAGTTGAATAGGGAAGGCGTAGGATGTAGCGTTTTGAACTGCCAGAGTTTTACACTTACTTTGTAAGTTGAATATGGAAGTAGGGCTGGGCGATATATCGCATGCGATTGTCACGCGCATTTCGTCAGTAAAGCTGGTTCCCTGATTGGCGCTAAATCGCCATCACCTGCTTTCAAATGGAGCAGCATTTAATAGACAGAACCATAGATCACCTACAAGCGACGCAATATCGCGTTCATTATCGCAGATGAATCGCCTTCGATAATGAGTGCGATATTGCGTCGCTTGTCAGTGAACTACGGCTCTGTCTATTAAATGCCGCTCCATTTGAAAGCAGTGATGGCGATTACTGACGAAATGCGTGACAATCGCATGCGATATATCGCCCAGCCTATATGGAAGGCGGTCTGGAAGCAAGATATTTGACTTTATAACTTGTTAACTTTATAACTTGTTGTTGTACGTGCCCACCAATGAGTGCAAGTTGCCTTGTGTGCTTATTTTATAATAAATAGGTAGTCCACAGTAACTCTACTAAATTTTGCAAACCTCTAAGGTGATTCTTTTGATTATATGCATCAGTATGTTTGACTCATTAGACAAGTAAGTTGAGATGGCAGCTCTCAGAAGGTGCTCACTGCAGAGCAAATGGGTGGAGCTTATGTTGGCTCCCCCTCGCTAGGGGTAGCTAACATAAGTACTGCTAACGTAAGGAGCGTATGTACAACCACACCCTAATCCTACCCTAACCCTACCCATAACTCTATCCCTCCACCCCACTGGATGTCCAGTAGGAGTGCAACGGTTCAGATTACTCACGGTTTGGTATGTGTCACGGTTTTAGGCTCACGGTTTCGGTACGGTTCGGTATGTCAAATAAAAATAAAGAAAATAAGAACATAAATCAAACAGCACAAATAAATAAAGTAAAGCAAAGATACAAATAAATAAAGCTTCTCAGGTTTTTCATGTATCCAGCTTTAAGGTACAGAAATTGAATAAAGAAGCTAATAAAATGTAAAACAACATTGCATGTAATCTTCACTGTATAAATTAAATAAAGATCAATCATTAATAATTATTATGTTAGTATTCAGTCATGAGCAATGAGTGATTTCCTTGTCTTTTGTTATTTGATAAACATTAAAAACACATTCAGACAGCAGGAATGCAAGGGCTGCTGTCTCTTTAAGATATAATACACGGATCAGTACACTGACACTGAACGCATTTTTTCTCGAGTGTATAAGTTCACTTAAGACGCAAAGACCCAAAACGTTTTAGCTTGGAGTACCCCCTGAAGGGATTACCATCCTTCTGCGTACCCCCTCTCTTCCACTTCGACCAGGGATGGACTGGGACCAAAAAACGGCCCTGGCATTTTGGCCCAGACCGGCCCACCACCACATAAGATCACAAATACCACCCGTCCTTCCCTATATAAACATTTGTGTCAATTTGACGTTGCACATCATGCAAACTTTCTTAATAAGAATTGTAGCTTTTCTATCTGCATTGGCAGACAAAAACTATATATACACATATATATATATATATATATATATATAATTTCATAACTGAAACTGCAATCCTGTATAGCCTGCCTGCTTCTTTTATTGTTGTAGTGTTATCAACAACAGTTTGTAAACCACTTGTTTTTGGCTCATTTTTATCAAGGCTTACCGCAGGTCTTACCCTCACTCCCTCATCTCTGTCCCTCTCCTCTTGAGTCTCCTCCTCACTAACACTGTTAATGCCACTGCCGCCGACACCACCACCACCACTTTCATCAGCCACGGGAGCTGGTGAAGGTCCTGCTACTGCCGAAAACATTTGTGTCACATTTTGTTTGACACATTTGGCAGCGTCAGCCTGAAGAGCCTGTTTTTTTCTCTCACGCAGCTTCTCTGCACCTCCTTTGCGTTTCTTCTCTATGATCACACTGAAATCCCATCTGCAGAAATCCCATCTAGTGCTGTTCAAAGATATGATTGGGCCAGTCCAGTGTCAATCAAGAAAACAACCAATGGGCCGCTGAGCTACATGTTTCATGGGCCGCGTCTGTCAGAAGGAAAAAACTTGAAAGTGTTTGGGCCACAGCCCAGTGTCAATTGAAAAAACTTGGGCCGCTGATCTAGCCTTGGCCTACCACTTTCAGGGCCGAGAATTATTATTTTTTTTTTTTTTTGCGGTCGCCCAAAAAAGCACGTCGGCCCACCGGGAAAGTGCCCGGTATGCCAGATGGCCAGTCCGCCCCTGACTTCGACTGCATTCACAGGGACAAAATTTGCCCCCTAAATTGATTTTCCAGTGCATTTTTTTTTACCTTTATGAATAACTTTATTTATTTTATAATGTTTTAAATAAAAAATGTTCAACAGAGAAATATGCAATGTTGGTAAAACTAAGTAAAACTTTTAAATATTAAACTAAAACCGCCAGTAGGTGGCAGCAAGTCACTGTTTTTATGAGTGAGTCATCGAGTCATTCATTCAGTAACAAAGCAAGTGGCAGTGAATGAATCATTGAATCATTGACTCTCACGATTCGTTCAAAGCCGCAGAATTGTTCGCGAAACAGAAGTGTGTTGTAGTTCTGCTGTGGTTTCATTAGAATTATTATTTCATTGCAAAATAGAGTAAATGCTGACAGTACTGTGTTTAAAATGTACGTTTTATTTTTTGACCTGTTGTATAATAATGTCACGTTTGCAGTCATGTGAGAACAATTGCGTTCTTGCTCGTTATCATCATTAAATACAAGAACTCACACAAGGTATGTTTTTGTATCGGAGAAAGTTTGAGTCTTAAATCGAAATTAATCCATTATCTGTGTCTGTATTTATTCTTCATGCGAGTAAGTGCTAAATTCCCCACTTTTACAAAGGTGCATTTTCGAGAATGACAGTAATTAAGCGCGATTTAAGGCAACGTGCAGTCTACGCAGTCTATCATATGCCTATGCTGCTTGTGTGGATACAGTTATTTTTGACTGCAAATGATGAGGTAATCTGATTAAATGTACTAGATGTACGACATTTTGGCAGTTAGAAATACATGCTCGATTTTAATATTATTTTAAAGCTGCAGTCCGCAACTTTTTTGTGTTAAAAATTTACAAAAATTATATAATGAGAATATACAACATGAATCCATTTTCCAAACCGTGTTTTTGTCTTATCCTGAATCATTATGGTACACTTATAATAAGTGTTTATTTTCAGACTATTTCAGACCGGACTGGTAGGACTCGCCGCAGAGTATCACAGTAACTGCGTGACTCGCCATAGACATACACGGAGAAAAGTAGCTCCGGCTAGAATGTTCCTCCGCAAGACGCGTGCAGTTCTGTTTATTAACCGCTAGAGGGCCAAAAATCGCGGACAGCAGCTTTAAGGTAGAATTAAATGAACTACTCATTTTGTTCGCGTACCCCCTTTTGTCACGTCGCGTACCCCAGTTTGGGAACCACTGACTTAAGACATAACCGATTATGCTTGCTAGGATACTCGCCAAGACGGGCATGTTGACATAATTTTGTGTAAATGTGTCCGTTCAAACACAAGACTTGAAAGAGACCTCAATATTTGCGCGCTGTGCAAGCACTTCCGCGTACGCGCTTCGGATGAGTGCACAAATCTTCTCACAGCCCGTGCGTAAATTATCTTTCGCGCCTAGCACTCAAATGTTTAAACTGGCAAGGCTTATGAGTTTAGTTTAGTTACGCCTTGTGAAGGCGTAAATGACTGGTCATATAAAGCATACGGCACTCGCACTGAACAAAGTTTAGGGGAAGCCAGAATGCGTATCCGGCAGAAACAACATTTGCCTTTTTTTTTATTTTTTCTACAAACCATATTGTAGATGCGTATGCGTCGTCAGATATGAGATGAACCACGGTGCAAGTGCGTGCCAAACCGAGTGTGCAGAACGGTACGGTTTGATTTTTTACCGAGAACCGTTTCACCCCTAATGTCCAGAGAGGAGGAGATGGCCATCATAGACTCTGCAGTGAGTACCACTTGGATTTTTTCACAATTTTGATAACTTATTTCATTTACTTGGCGATTTTTTTTTTTAATCAATCAAATTTGGCTGGGTGTGGGTGTATTATTTACCATTCATTGTAGGCTAAAATCTGTGTGAATCATTTTATAAAGAACTCTGTCAGCACCTAGAATAATACAGAAGGTGTGAAGGTGGAAGAAGCCAGAATCCCTCAGGCAGTGACCCAAGACTCGCTCCTTCAACAATACGACTGATCATGAAAGAAATGCTTTGTAATTAGAACACAAGAAAGACCTCCTAAAGCCTTAAAGATAAATGTAACCGTGCTTAATGTTAAACATAGTCTTTATTTCAGTCTTTTCCAAAACACACAATGGCATGATGTACATAGATAAAGAAAAAACAACCTGCAAAACTGTTATGCAAGATGAGTCTTCTTTCTCCATTCAAATGAATGAATGAAAACAAAAAACAAAGAGACGTAGCGAACATAAGATCTCAGAATGCATGCATAAAGACGTGGGTCTATATACTGTTAATATATGCTTACAAACAATTGCCGTCTGTACAATAGCAAAACAAGTTATAGCACTGCTAAATGGAACAGAGATGAGTAAAAAATAAAGTGTAGGTGCTAGTCTTATGCTTTCTGTGAGAAGCATAAGCCTTCTGGCAATTTGCAGTATCTTCAGATCTTCAGATTACAAATTTATAAGATTGCAACTTTTGTTGCGTCTATACTTTTGCACTGGTTTATCATAGCTGAGAATAATTTGCATATCACTAATCACAAAGTGATTAGTCACAAATCTTAGGTTTCAAGTCGAGTCTGTAATGCAAACAAGCAAGCAAGACTGTTCACCTCAACTACATCAAGTCCTGCCTAGCATGGGGTTAAGTCACAGTATGATAGCCTAGCCTACCTAGTAGAGTTTATATTAAAAGAAACACACTGTATGATTCTGTTAGCTGTGGATAGTTTGGTTTACAAAGTAGAAGTATACAAAAATTTAAAAAAAAGCTACAGTATTTATTTTACTGAGTTACTAAATTACTGAGTGCAGCTTTAAATTTGGCATGACACGTGGACCTGCTTCTCTTAATTATTATTTTGATGAAAATGGATTTGTTAAATATTGTGGCTGATTCCGAAAGCTTAGGCAGCTGACTTGTTGCCTTGCTGCCTTTATTAGGCAATGACATTGCAGGCAGCATTTGCGCACGAAGGCAGCTGATGAAACTGATTTTGGACAGACTCTTCTGAGGCAGCATAATGCTTTAATTATCTACAACAAAATAGAGAGTGCTTTGGTGATGATTAAGCAAATATTTAATTACGTCAATATTAATTTCTTGCTAGAAATGACATCAAAAGTAGAAAGCCTTAGCAAAGACTATAGAATAACACAAGACGTGTCACTCGTATTGTTTTGAATGGGAGAAAGTGCAATGCGCAATATGGCGGAATAAATCCCGCCTTCTAAATAAGGGCCAATCGCCGACTGGTAAAGTCATCGCGTCACTGCAGCGGCCGTTAGAAGCACTGGTTTCTATAGAAACAGTCAGACGTGCGCCTCTGAAATAAGGCACAAGAGACACGCATTTAGGTCTGAGCATGCGCATTAGCTTGGGCCAGCCTGAAAAATACCGTTTTTTGTCATGATTCGAGCGTTTAGAAACAAAATTTATAAGACACTTGTTGTCAGATTTCATTGGTGTTTACAAATATGAAATTTAATCGAAAGCTTGGCAAACAGCTTTGGAGAATTTGATGTTTCCCCATTCAAAGAGATAGGAGCTGCACTTGCATGCCTGAGAGGCGTTTCAAAGATGGCTGCTGAGTGTCTTAAAGGGACTTTGGCCTTAGTCAATAATGTATATTTACGCACGAACTGACTACCAACTGCAACTTTCAGATGGCATCTTTATTTTTGAGGGAACGTTATTGCGTCTAAAAACGCGTGGAAAGCGTGGCCGCGCCGCTTTCTTCTTCTTTCCAAAGCGCTTTCGCTCCCGTGGCATCTGCCGTTGCTATGCAACCATGAACTGTGCTCTCCACGGCGACGAGGAAGTTTCAGCAAAGGATAAATTGATTTCTAGCCCTTGCATTAGCTTTACTACTAGACATATTTATGGAGATGAGATATAAAAACCACCCTGTACAGCAATGATCAGCTGTTCGGCTGAGCTTTAGATGTTTTGTTAAGAAAAGGTTAAGTTGATCAGTTGATCGGTTGGTTCTTGACACATGACCTGCAGCGTGCTTGCAGCATTCTGAAAAGTGGAGAATTTTTCATCTCGATGCGCCTGGAAAATGCACCGCATGTGCGTTGCAACCATGTCGCGACTGCATCGCTTCCATTATGAGTGGGTCTGCCGCGTATCTACATTTGAAATAACGAATTTGAGCGCGCAAAAGATGCGATATATGAACGGCCCCATACACGACAACGGAGAAGTTTTTCCTTTGAGTGTTCTGCGTACAGATGATAACATTGTCAAAACGATCCCCATTCATATGAATCTGTGAAAATGACTAAAAACGCTGCATTCTGCTGCCAGGCCATTAGATGGCGATGAAACACCAGAGACTGAACATGCGATACACATGCGCATGACGTCATTGTTTTCACAGATTCCCGTTTTTGTTGTTTACATGGAGACCGTTTTCAAAAACTTGCACTTTAAAAAACACGTTTTCAAAAGTTTGCGTTTTCAAGCCACCAAAAGGCCGTTGTCGTGTGAATGAATGGCCAAAACGCATAGCTTAGCTCAACTGTCACAGAAAGGAATTTGCATTCAAAAATTTGATCAGATGAAGGTATCTCAGGAGACAGGAAAGTGAAGCTAACATTGGATTCAATGCCTTCCTACCTTGGAATACATCCTCCGAAGGCAGCATTTTTGAGATTTTGGACGCGGCCAGTGATATCTCAATAATTCTGATTTTCTTTAATAAAAAAGTTTACAAATAAATAAATCATAAAGTATAATTTTATTTCATAATTTTCAAAATTTCACATATATATATATATATATAATTTATTATTATTATTATTTTTTTTATTTTATTATAATCAAAATATAGTCATCAAAAATATAGAAAAGTGAAAATATAGGAAAATTCTTCCCATTGTGGCCGTGGACTGTGCTCAAAGTTAAAAAATGTACTGTTGGTCATTAAAGGATTAGTTCACCCAAAAATTAAAATTCTGTCATTTATTACTCACCCTCATGCCGTTCCACACCCGTAAGACCTTTCATCTTCAGAACACAAATTAAGATATTTTAGATGAAATCTGATGGCTCCGTGAGGCCTCCATAGGGAGCAATGGACACTTCCTCTCTCAAGATCCATAAAGGTACTAAAAATATATTTAAATTGGTTCATGTGAGTACAGTGGTTCAGTATTAATATTATAAAGTGACGAGAATATTTTTGGAGCACCAGTAAAACCAAATAACGACTTATTTAGTGATGGCCGATTTCAAAACACTGCTTCATGAAGCATCGGAACATAAATAAAGTCTTACGGAGTCTTACGGGTGTGGAACGGCATGAGGGTAAGTAATAAATGACAGAAATTTCATTTTTGGGTGAACTAACCCTTTAATACTTTCTGGCAAACATCCCTTGCACACCAGAATGGCTACAGGTGGCTATGTTGGACACAGGCATTTACTGTATATAGAAATGGAAGTGCAATGGAAGAATTGTACACAGGTTAAAGTTACACCAAGTCTTTATTTGAATTAACATAAAACCTTGTACATTTTAAATAAATATACATACTTTACTATGCATTTTTTAAATAAGCTTATGTTTTACAGTCATTGTGGATATATACAAATGTATTTTTAGATGTAAATGAATACATACAAAAGTATGCGTTTTAAATCCTTCATATATTTTATGATCTCTTCATTTTCATTTCTTTCTCATTTAACATAATTTGTGATTTTATATCAAACAATTTTGGATTATATGAACTCAATAAATATGTTTATTTGTTTATTAAAGATATAAGATATTGCAATGTTGGCATATACTAGACAAAATGGAGCTATAATGAGTCTTTAACCTGCAGACAGCTGAACAAAAGCATTACATATAAAAATACTGTGAGGGAAAAAAATCAAAATATGATAAATCTCAACAACCTCTAATAAAGAAATAATTTTTTTTCTCTTTACAAATTGTGCTCTTGAAAATCAATGCAATTTTAGGCTTCTATTTATATAGCCATTGTCATATTTTAAGATTTTGCTACAACAGTAAATAATGCATAATACACATATGTAAACAATGTAATTTGCGAGTATAATTCATTAGAGCATGCTTTGCTGAAATTGCATCCTTGGTTGATTCATTGTTAAAGGATCTATAGGAAAAGCCTTAATATTTTTGCCATAATAATGAGCCATGTTGTTTGGAGCAGACTGAATTCAATCTTTAATCCACTTGACACTGTAGTTAAAGCAGCTACAGTCGTAGCAATAACTGTAAGAAAAAGATAAACAAATTAGATAAACAGATTATAAGATATTAGGGCCTTCTTTGTTTCATTCCACTCCAAATGTACTGTATGTTTTGTGTGTTATATCTGTATAGACTAGAGCTATAGAAAACTATAAATTCTACAAGATCTATGGAGCAAAAGTGCAAGGCACAGGTTCTGAGACATTTCACATTTGCAAGAGATGTAATCAAATTTACCTGAACCATTGACTGAAACTGACGAAGGAATTATGTGCAGTGGATCGACATGTCCTGTTTCTACTTCTGTCAAGAGGGTGTTTGAAATCTCTTCAACTGATGGGAGAGTTTCCGAGGAGTTGAAACCTGTGTGTTTTTGTGATGATTGACCCCTGGCTGGAATATACAGTATAGAAGTATATCATACAGGATTCCATAATATGAGCATATTACCATTATATAATAAGTACTGTATATGGCATTCTATTTTTTTACACCATCACACACACATAGAGCACATACATTAATCAGCATTGCAATATTTTATATTTACCTGAAACTTATGACAATCAATCTGATGAAGGAAGGATATCTGCCTCTGTAGATTCGGTCAAGCTGCAACATACAATAACGGGCAGTCAACCATGATGAGAATTAACTTTTTTTGTTTATGAAATTAACTATTGATTTCCAGAGGCATATTATTCTTCATGAAGGGCCATGTCATTTATTTATGGTAAACTAATCAATTAAAAAAAAAAAATCCTAATAAACTCTTGGATTTGGTCTAAAATAACTGTTGTCTGTTCTCCTAAGTACAGTAAAAATATTATCTGTCTGCCTCCTGTGAATCTAGTGAGTGAATTTTAACTCACATGTTCTATGACAAGCTGAGCCCTTGTCTTGAAGGCCTGAGAATTTGAATCGTTGAGTTCAACAATATATATGTCAAAAGCGGAACACCAGGTCTGTTAGATACACAGGTACAAATTTTGTAGTTGAAAATTGTAGTCACTTTAGTGTGGAAGATGTGAGGGCTTGTTGTTGTTGTTGTTAGTGGTTAAGGCAGTGGTTGTATTAGTGGTAGAGGCACTGGTTGTATTAGTGGTTGAGGCAAATGAATTTGTTGATGTTCTAGTTGTACTTCCAGTTGTAGTCATAAATGTAGTTGAAGAGGGAGTCAATGAAGTAAAAACAGAAGTTGTGGTTTTTGGTCCTGTGTTCATTGCTGCACTTGTGATACTTGTCATGAGAGCTGAGAATGCTGTTGTGGTCTTGTAGACATTTCAGCTGTACTGTATTTGTTCTGTCAAGGCTGTTGAGGAGAGAGTGGTCGAGGTCAATGAAAGAAGCTGTTGGTTGCACTGTAGTGGTAACTGCTAAACTGCTGGTGGATGTTACAACAAGAGATGTTGTGACTACAGCTGTTTCTGTTGTTGGAGCAGTAGAGGGTTGTCTATTGTAAATTCTGGAATTAGAATATGCATATCAGTTTAGATGGAACTTAATTTCAGCATGACAAAAGAAGCATATTTGAATGAGCATAAAAAAAGAATATGTTATCAATTGTAGTATAAAATTACAGTCCTACAGAAATAAAAAAGATTCTTAATACAATTTGATTTCAGATATTTTAGACCTACCTTTCTCATTAACCATGACAGAATTAGAACTCATGTTCAGGACCTTGACAGCTGTTGTATTACTCAATAATGAAGTTGCGATATCATGGTCTGATGGCACAGACTGTGAAGAGTTGAAAGCTAGTTCTGTTGTGGTAATGACTGATCCTGGCCTGGATAAAAATTTTCACAATGAGAATGAGCTTTTAGTGCAAAGAATGTTTAGACACACACACACACACACACACACACACACACACACACACACACACACACACACACACACACACACACACACAGAAACAAGGAATTTGTCTTGGTGAAGTCAAGAAACACTGTCATATTGGATGTCCTCCTAATGTGCATATCTGATCATTAAATTTTTTTTACGTTCCTGCATTCTCTGTCACAGTTTCAACAACAGTTTCTACATAAAACAAGTAATATTTCAAAATGATATGTTTACCTGAATCCTAGGACAAGGATATCTATGAAGGAAGGATACTTGATATAGATGGCTTTAAGCTGTAAAAAATACAGACAGTTACAATATCATACAATGTAATACATTACATTATGTTTTTAATCAAGAAAAATTGAGAGAATATGGTAAGCAGGTTTTAACTCACAATGTCTATAACAAGCTGAGCCCTGTTCTTGAAAGCTTGGGAGTTTGTATTATTGAGTTCATTTATGAATGTGTCTACAGAGCGGAACTCCAGCTTTGCTCGCACGTTATGATTTGCAGTTGTTATGAAAGAAAATGATGAAGTTGTGGTGACTGGTGAGAGTGTTGGTGTGGTTGTTTCATATGTTCTAACAGTTGGGCTCTCAGTTGTTGCGGCTGATGTTGATTCTGTTGTTGTGGCTGGTGTAGTTGTTTCAGTTGTACTAACAGTTGTGCTCTCAATTGTTGTGGCTGTTGACGATTCTGTTGTTGTTGGTGATGGTGTAGTTGTTTCAGTTGTGCTCTCACTGTGGCTGGTGTAGTTGTTTCAGTTCTACTAACAGTTGTGCTCTCAGTTGTTGTGGTTGGTGTTCTTGTTTCAGTTGTGCTAACAGTTGTGCGCTCAGTGGTTGTGGCTGTTGATGATTCTGTTGTTGTGGTTGGTGTAGTTGTCTCAGCTGTACTAACAGTTGTGCTCTCAGTTGTTGTGGCTGATGTTGATTCTGTTGTTGTGGTTGGTGTAGTTGTCTCAGCTGTACTAACAGTTGTGCTCTCAGTTGTTGTGCTCTCAGTTGTTGTGTTGGTGTAGTTGTCTCAGTTGTACTAACAGTTGTGCTCTCAGTTGTTGTGGTTGGTGTAGTTGTCTCAGGTTGTGCTCTCAGTGTGGTTGGTGTAGTGTCTCAGTTGTACTAACAGTTGTGCTCTCAGTTGTTGTGGCTGGTGTAGTTGTTTCAGTTGTACTAACAGTTGTGCTCTCAGTTGTTGTGGATGATGTTGATTCGGTTGTTGTGGCTGGTGTTGTTATTTCAGTAGTACTAACAGTTGTGCTCTCAGTTGTCTCTAACAGTTGTGCTCTCACTGGTGTAGTTGTCTTGTACTAACAGTTGTGCTGTGGCTGGAGTAGTTTGTCTCAGTTGTACTAACAGTTGTGCTCTCAGTTGTTGTGGCTGGTTGTGTAGTTGTTTCAGTTGTACTAACAGTTGTGCTCTCAGTTGTTTTGTCTGATGTTGATTCTGTTGTTGTGGCTGGTGTAGTTGTTTCAATAGTATTAACAGTTGTGCTCTCAGTTGTTGTGGCTAATGTTGATTCGATTATTGTGGCTGGTGTAGTTGTTTCAGCTGTACTAACAGTTATGCTCTCAGATGTTGTGGCTGGTGTAGTTGTTCTCAGTTGTAATAACACTTGTGCTCTCAGTTGTTGTGGCTGATGTCGATTCTTGTTGTGGCTGGTGTAGTTGTCTCAGTTGTACTAACAGTTGTGCTCTCAGTTGTTGTGGCTGGTGTAGTTGTTTCAGTTGTACTAACAGTTGTGCTCTCAGTTGTTGTGGCTGGTGTAGTTTTCTCAGTTGTACTAACAGTTGTGCTCTCAGTTGTTGTGGCTGGTGTAGTTGTCTCAGTTGTACTAACAGTTGTGCTCTCAGTGTTTGTGGCTGGTGTAGTTGTCTCAGTTGTACTAACGTGTGCCGCAGTTGTTGTGTTGGTTGTGTTGTCTCAGTTGTACTAACAGTTGTGCTCTCAGTTGTTGTGGCTGGTGTAGTTGTTTCAGTTGTACTAACAGTTGTGCTCTCAGTTGTTGTGGCTGATGTTGATTCTGTTGTTGTGGTTGGTGTAGTTGTTTCAGTTGTACTAACAGTTGTGCTCTCAGTTGTGGTGGCGCTGGTGTAGTTGTCTCAGTGTACTACGTTGTGCTCTCAGTTGTTGGGGATGCAGGGAATTCTGGTGTTGTGTTGGTTTAATGTTTCAGTTGAACAAAATGTTGGTTCTCAGTTGTTTTGTCTGATGTGGATTGTGGCTGTAGCTGGTGTAGTTGTTTCAATTGTACGTAACAGTGTGCTCGCAGTGTTGTGGCGATGGGATTCGCTTATTGTAGGCTGTGTTGTGTTGTTTCAGTGTACTAAGGGAGTGACTCGCAGTGTTGTGGATGATGTTAATCGTTGTTTGTGGTTTGGTGGAGTTGTTTCAGTTGTACCAACTGTGTGTTCGCAGTTTGTTGTGGATTTGTGGATGATGTTAATTCGGTTGTTGTGGTTGGTATTGTTCAGTTGCATAACATGTTGATTGTGCTCTCAGTTGTTGTGGCTGATGTTGATTCGATTATTGTGGCTGGTGTAGTGTTTCAGTTGTACTAACAGTTGTGCTCTCAGTTGTTGTGGCTGGTGTAGTTGTTTCAGTTGTCATCAGTTTGTGCTCTCAGTGTTGAGGTCTTGGTGTAGTGTCTCAGATGTACTAACAGTCAGTTGTCTCATAAGGGTGTGGCGTGGTGGTGATGTCTCGTTGTACTAACAGTTTGTGCTCTCAGTTGTTTGTGGATGATTGTTTAATTCGGTTGTTGTGGGTGGTGAGTGTTTCAGTGGTCCCAACTGTTGTGTTCTCAGTTGTTGTGGCTGATGTTGATTCTGTTGTTGTGGCTGGTGTAGTTGTTTCAATGTACTAAAACTGTTGTGCTCTCAGTTTGTGAACTGGTTGTAGTTGTCTCAGTTGCACGAATCAGGTTGTTGTGAGCTGGTTGTAGTGGTCTCAGTGCACTAACAGTTGTGCTCTAGTCGTTGTGGCTGGGTTGTAGGTTGTTCAGATGTACTACCAGTGGTTTGGGATGGATTGTAGTTGTCAGTTGCATAAACATTTGTGCTCTGAGTTGTTGGTGATGTGTGTAGTTGTCTCAGAGTGTACTAAAAGTTGTGCGCTCAGTGGTGGTTGGCAGGGGGTAGTGTCCTCAGTTGTATCATATCAGTTTGTGAGTTCTCAGTTGTTGTGGTCTGCTGTGATTCAATTATTGGGCTGGTGTAGTTTTTGTTTCACGCTGTACTAAATGGAGTTGTGCTATCAGTGTTGGGGTGATGGTGTAGTTTTCTTCAAGTGTACTAACAGTTGTGACTTCATGGTGTTGTGGAGGGGTAGTTTTTCTCAGTTGTACTAACAGTTGTGTGCTATCAGTTGTTGTGGCTGGTGTCTTGTACGTGGTTAGGTGGCCTGAACGAAAGTTTGCTCTCAGTTGTTGGGCCTGGCTTGTAGTGTATCAGTTGTACGTAACGTGTGCTTCCAGTTGTTGGACTGGTGTAGTTGTCTCAGTGCATAACAGTGTGCTCTCAGTTGTTGTGGCTGGTTGTAGTGGCTCAGTGGTACTAACAGGTGTGATTCTCAGTGGTTGTGGCTGGTTTGTAGGTGTCCTAGTGGTGCACTAACAGTTGTCTCTAATGTTGTGGTGGTTGGTGTAGTTGTCTCAGTTGCACTAACAGTTGTGCTCTCAGTTGTGTGGCTGGTGTAGTTGTTTCAGTTGGTACTAACAGTTGTGCTCTAGTTGTGTGTAATGGTGTAGTTGTCTCGTGCACAACAGTTGTGCTCTCAAGCTGTGTGGCTGAGTTGATTCTGTTGGTGTTGGTGTAGCGTTTCAGTTGTATCTAACTTGTGCTCTCGTTGTTGTTGGCTGGTTGTAGTTGTTTCAATTGTACTAAATGTGTGTGCTCTCAGTTGTGCTGATGTTGGCTTCTCGTTGTTGTGGTTGTTAGTGGTTTCCAGTTGTACTAACAGTTGTGGCATCCTCAGTTGCTTGTGGCTCGGTGTAGTTGTGTTCAAGTAATAAATGTGTGACTCCAGTGGTGGCTGATGTTGATTCGGTCGGTGGTGTAGGTTGTCTCAGTGTACTAAGCAGAGGTGACTCTCAGCTGTGTGTGATGTGGATGATTCGTTGCTGTTTGGTGCTGGGTGTTAGTGTTTTCAGTTGTACTAACAGTTGTGCTCTCAGTTGTTGTGGTTGGTGTAGTTGTTTCAGTTGTACTAACAGTCCTGTGCTCTCATGTGGTGTGGTGGTTGTAGGTTTCAGTTGTACAAACTCTTGGGCTATCAGTTGTGGTGTTGGTATTCTGTTGTTGTGGCTGGTGTAGTTGTTTCAGTTGTACTAACAGTTGTGCTCTCAGTGGTTGTGGCTGATGTTGATTCTATTGTTGTGGTTGGTGTAGTTGTTTCAGTTGTACTAACTGTTGTGCTCTCAGTTGTGGCTGATGTTGATTCTGTTGTTGTGGCTGGTGTGTGGTTGTTTCACTGTGTACTACAAACAGTTGTGTCTCTCATTTTGTTTTGGGATGGGTAGTTTTGAGTTGTCTCAGTTGTACTAACAGTTGTGCTCTCAGTTGTTGTGGCTGGTGTAGTTGTCTCAGTTGTACTAACAGTTGTGCTCTCAGTTGTTGTGGCTGGTTGTGTTGTAGTTGTGCTCTTGTTTACTAACAGTTGTCTCTGACAGTGTTGGGCTGATGTCGATTTTTGTTGGGGGCTGATGTCGATTCTGTTTGTTGTGGTGGTGTAGTTGTTTCAGTTTTTTTCTGTATAACCAGTTGTGCTCTCGTTGTGTGGTTGGCTGGAGCTGTGCCAGTGTACTACATGTTTGTGATCTCAGTGTTGGGGCTAGTTGTAGTTCATTAAGCGGGACTACAGTTGTGTTATCCTAAAGTTTGTGGTTGGTGTCTGTTGTTCAGTTGTACTAAAACAGTTGTGCTCTCAGTTGTGTGGCTGTTTATAGTAGATGTTTTCAGTTGTTACTAACCGTTGTGCTCTTAGTTGTGGGGGGGTGAGTGTCTCAGATGTACTTAACAGTTGGATCTCAGTTGTTGTTGATTGGTGTAGTTGTCTCAGTTGCCCCCCCCACAACAGTGTGGCTCTCAGTGTGTTGTGGATGGTGTAGTTGTCTCAGTTGTACTAAACACTGGTGCTCTCACAGTTTGTGGCTTGATGTTGATTCGATTATTGTGGTGGCAGCACGACTTGTTTCAGTTTAATAAGAGTTGTGCTCTCAGGCCCTCAGTTGTTGTTGGATGGTGTAGTTTTCTCAGTTGTACTAACAGTTTGTGCTAGTCAGTTGTTGGGCTGGTGGATGTGGTTGAGTTGCACTAAACAGTTGTGCTCTCAGTTGTGTGGCTGGTGTAGTTGTCTCAGTTGTACTAACAGTTGTGCTCTCAGTTGTTGTGGCTGGTGTAGTTGTTTCAATTGTACTAACTGTTGTGCTCTCAGTTGTGGGGCTGATGTTGATTCTGTTGTTGTGGTTGGTGTAGTGTGTCTCAGGTGTATCTACAGATGTGCTCTCAGATGTTGTGTATGGTGAGGATTCCTGTTGTTGGTGGTGCTGTGGTGTAGTTGTTTCAGTTGTACTAACAGTTGTGCTCTCAGTTGTTGTGGTTGGTGTAAGGGGT
>JAOTNS010001317.1:0-64714 GCA_028476615.1 Culter alburnus | reverse complement strand
TAAAAACACATTTAAAACTCCCATCCAGACGCCACAAACAGAGAAAATTAACTTGAGAAACATTTTCTTCATCGTTCACTGAAAAGCCCACGATAGTAACTCTTAAAATGTCTGAAAACCCCCTGAACACACTGAACTGTGATATTTATCTGGTTGTGTGTGAATCCTCCCCCATCCTCAGTTTCCGTTCACACGTTCATCTCTTAACATCACGAAAATCAACAAGCTTTTGCTGATCTTACATTTTCAAATGAATTCTGGGCCTGAATGAAACTAACAGCAGAAGAGTGAAATATTGGACTAGATATCTGAATCTACTGGTGTGTTATTTAGTGCTGTGAGCTGTCAATCATATTTGATCTGTGACTCTTATTTGACTGTTGATGGATTCACTTTATTTCAGTGTAAAGATGTTTGTGTGGAGTGAAGATTGTGATCTTATTAGCAGGAGAGATAATGAAGTAATGCTTCAGCCACAAACTGCTGACACGAGCATCAACCACAAACATCCAGCAGACGCTGTTTATTAACCAGACTGATCAAACCAGACACACTGATGTTTGAACAGATAAAATGAAAAGAAAAAAACACTGCAGCGCCCATTTTGACTCAAAAGCCAGTAAGTCACATGTATAATGTTTGCCTGTGTTGAGTTACTAGAACCAGGAAGTGTGACCATATTAGCCGGTTCTGTCGACACTGCAGAGTAGAACTGTTTCAGGTTGAACTTCCTCAGCTGGTGAAGGAAGTACAGTCTCTGCTGGGACTTTTTCAGCTGGAGTCTATGTGTAACTCCCACTTCAGGTCCTGAGAGATGGTGGAGCCCAGGAACCTGAATGACTCCACTGCTGCCTCAGTGCTGTCCATGATGAAGAGTGGGAATAATGCTGGAGTGTTTCTCCTGAAGTCCACTATCATCTCCACTGTTTTGAGTGTGTTCAGCTCCAGGTTGTTATTACTGCACCAGACGGCCAGCTCTTTAACCTCCTGTCTGTAAGCAGACTCGTCCTGCAATGTCCTTCAGGTAGGCCAGCACCAGTCTGATGGGCGGCTCTTGCTCTCGCTCTGGCTGATGTGTGCGCGCTCTTCCACCCTTTATGATGTCATTCAGAGCCATACTCGAAAAACTTTCCTAGACTTTTATGAACCATAAAGGAGTGTATTTGGGTTTTTTTAACTTTGGCCATTTTTAGCATGAGAACATGAAATAGCATTAGACATCCTCTTTAAAGCTGCAATCCATAACTTTTGGCGCTCTAGCGGTTAATAAACAGAACTGCATGTGTCTTGCGGAAGAACATTGTAGCCGGAGCTACTTCTCTCTGTTTCTATGACGAGTCACGCAGTTACTGTGAAACTCCGCAGCGGTTCCTACCAGACCGGTCTAAAATAGTCAGAATATAAACTCTTATTATAAGTGTACCATAATGATTCAGGGTAAGACAAAAACACGGTTTGGAAAATGGATTCATGTTGTACATTCTCATATATAATTTATGTAAATTTTGAACACAAAAAGTTACGGACAGCAGCTTTACATAAATAAATATATTGGTAAACAGCATTGTGTATTGCACATGTATGTTTATTGCCAGCGGGGGCTTTAACTGTTCATGAGAGAGATTGCCTGAGGAAAGAAACTGTTCCTGTGCCTGTGTTCAGGTGTTCAGAGCTCTGTATCGTAACCAGACGTGTGAGAGGTCCAGAGGGATTCTGACTTACTTATGATTTGAGTCATCGAATATTAACTGCTAATCAAGTACGTTCATATATTTATTATGGTCATGTTTTTTTTTTTTTTTTTTTTTTTTTTTTTTTTTGTGAACTGTTACTGTAACATCCTTGTTTTGTTAATGTTGCATAATTAAGTGATCGAAATGATCACCTGCACCATCGACTTCCGTTTCCGGTGAGAGTACGCTGTGTGCGTCTTCCGCTTCTCACTGGAATTCTTCGTTCGTTTGTTTGTTTGTTGCTGTGTTGTGACTTGTGTTTATCATGTCATCTCCTCTCCTGCGCTACTGGATCTTTTACTTCGTCTTTTTTGGATTATAACCGGACTTCACTATTGTCATTATGGATTATAACTGACACAGGTAACTTCTACTCATCCAACTCACACCACTCTGCTGTCGTTTGCCGATCTTCGTCTTTACACTATTGAATCGGACCTTCTACATAGCTGGCGGGGTGAGTCTCCACTCCCTCGTTTATCTATCGTGGACAGTATTTTGGATGGTTGGCCATTCAATCTGACTGAAAAGGTCCCCATACTGCGCTGATCGTGCTCAATTAGCGACGAGAATACTGCAGCTCTCTGGCGTTTTACTGCAAGAGAAGTGTGTTCTTCAATCACCGGTGATGTTGTGTTGTTACTGCCTGTCAGTGATTAACCATGACTATCATTGCTCGCAACTTGGAGTTTTAACTCTGGGCCTATTATTCAGCTGTGTCGCAAACATGATGCTCAACTATTCACTCTCTCAACTGTAGCCTGAAATCGCATCCCCGTCTCGACTCGACTACATACAGGCTCTGTAAGGAGCTTGGGATTGCTCGACATCCGCGTTATGTTCATCGATCCTGTCGTCAATATTTCTCATCACGCTGCCTGTCATCCTCGTCTATTTCATCTGGTCTAACCACTCGGATACTCGCTATTCTATGCTGCTGGCCTCCCACCGTGGAAGAAATCTTACGTCATTAATTACTGTATCCTGTGATCCATCTCTGACTGATTTACATACACGCAATGTGTGCGCGTTTCATCTCGCATTTGCGTTGTTTAACTGTCGTTCTCTCACGGATAAGACCACTGCGCTTTCCGCGTTACTAATGGAAAAAAACCTTGACTTCCTGCTGCTCACTGAAACATGGCAAGTTCCTAACGACTATTTCCACCTAAATCTCCTCACTCCGTCTGGACACAGCTACCTGGCCAAACCTGGTTTAACATCTAGAGGTGATGGTCTGGCTGCTGTCTACCGCAGCAATATCCCACTTAACACAATTGATCTTCATGTGACAAACTTTTGAATATCTAGTTCTCAAAATATCTGGTACTTCTCCATAGCTTGTAATTCTCCTGTATCGTCCACCCAAATCAATGTCCAATTTTTTCAGTGAACTGCATGAACTGTTATACACATTGATAGTGATTGTGCAGATTCCCGTGAACTCATATCAGTGTTTGAATGTTTCAATCTCGTACAGCATGTTGATTTTCCTACACACTCAAAAAGGTCATACACTGGATTTAGTCTGTACTGCTGGTTTACGTAATGTTTGGCTCTCCAATTGGACTTTCTGATCACCTCTTCATTGAACTAAACTGTGTAATGCCTCTTCCCCGCCTTAGGGTAAAATCCACCATAACCTACCGTAACCACAACTCTATCAATCCATTACAGTTTTCTGAATCTGTACAAACACATCTGTCCAATATTACTGTACACACTAGCGCCCCTGAAATCCTTGCCTAAAATAATGCCTTCATTTCCAATGCCCTTGATATAGACCACTTTGGAGCAGACGTCACAATTACGTCACTTGCAGCTGCGCGCATACTGGTTGCAGAAAAATAGCGGTAGCAATTGAAGGAAAATGTGCAAAATCCACAGAATAAGAGAAAAATGTTTTGTTGTGCCTCTGGATGTTGAAATCGGAATGCAAAAATATAGTCTTCATTTTTAAAGAAAACCATCGTTGAAAACGAGCTAAACGGAGACGTTTCACAGACTGGACTGACTACACCTGCAAGGATTAGTCTACTAATAAAGCAGGAATTTGATGTAAACAGTAAGTCTACATAATATTCACATATGCAGTTCAGAGGACATACATACATAGCAGTTACAGCATGAAATAATTATAATTAAAATAATTTAAACCTATAATATTTTACAAAGATAACTTTTAAACATAATTTTTATTTCACAATTCTGACTTTTTTTTTCTTGCATTTGCGTGTTTATTACTCCCAGTTCGGACTTTATAACTCGCAATTGTGAGTTTATTTCACAATTCTGAGGGGGAAAAAATCAGAATTGTGGGATAAATTGCAATTCAGAAAAGACAGAATAACGAGTATATCTCACAATTCTGTTTTTCTTTGTAAGAAATGTGAGATGTAAACTCAGATTTGCGAGAAATAAAAGTCAGAATTGTGAGATATAAACTCGAAATTAACTTTTTTTATTCTTTTATTTCGTGGCTTCCATAGACTTCTACTGCTCAACTGTCATGTCCTGCAACCAGCTAGGCTCCGCCCACAAAAAACGTCATCGCTGTTTGCAAACACCAAATTGGTCTATACACGCTCCTCTTAAATGTAAACTTGTACCTTCTACACATACATCTCCCTGATTTACTCCTGCACTTCACAAACTGAAAACTACTAGTCACCGCTTTGAACACCTTCACAGGAAAACTGGTTTGAATGTGCATTTTATTGCCTACAAGGAACAAATACAGTTATACAAATCCGCTCTAAATACTGCACGCTCCAGCTACTACTCATTACTAATGCATCCTCTCGTCCTAAAACACTGTTTTCTGTGGTCAATAAACTCACCAACCCTCCTGCACCTGTCATGAGTAACTCAGCGGACCTCTGTGAGTCATTCTTACACTTCTTCCAAAATAAAATAAATCACATATATGATCTCTTTTCACCTACTAACTCCTCTCTCACCCCTTGCATGACTCCCCCCCCTGATTTGGTACTTTCACTGACTTTAACCCTCCAACCCCTGCTTTTATCTCTGAGCTAATCAAGAAATCAAATGCATCTTTCTGTCGTCTTGATCCTGCTCCTACTGCTTTACTTAACTGTCATCTCACTGCCTATTTCACTTCTCATTTCTCAACTACTCAGTGCTGGTGTTGTTCCTCTGGAATTAAAAAAACTGCAGCTGTCACACCTGTCTTAAAGAAACCTGGTCTGACATGGTCAATTACAGACCAATCTCGAATCTGTTTCTTTCAAAGCTGCTTGAAAAAGTTGTTGCCGCTCAACTTCAATGGTATTTGTCATCTCACAACCTCTACGAATGTTTTCAATCCGGCTTTCGCACTCATCACAGCACTGAGACAGCGCTTCTCAAGGTTGTCAATGACCTCCTTATGGCCACTAGCATTTTAATTCTGTTAGATCTTTCCTCTGCTTTTGACACAATCTCTCATAGTATTCTCATTTCACGACTCTCTGCTCTTGGTATTTGGTATGCTCTATCCTGGTTCATTTCTTACCTGCTGAACGTCAGCGTTACATCTCTATTCACCAAGCCAAGTCTGCTCCTGTTTCTCACGGTGTTCCCCAGGGATCTGTTCTTGGGACCTTTACTGTTCTTCATCTACATGCTCCCATTCGTTAACATTATCATCATCATGGCTTCAACTTCCACTGCTATGCAGACGACACCCAACTCTATATTAGTTTTCAACACAATTCTCCTTTTCTCATCAACTCCATATCTGCTTGTATTAATGATATTAATGCTTGGATGACCAGTAACTTTCTCAAACTCAACACAGATAAAACAGATCTAATTGCTGGTTCACTGAAATCTGTATCTCGTTTCTGTCTTGACAGTGTTAAACGTCGCAGGAGTCTTGGTTCAACCTTCCACCCCGTTAAAACCCTGGGTATAATCTTTGACTCATCACTCTCCTTCCTTCCACACATCTCTTCACTCACTAAGTCTGCCTTCTTTCACCTCCGTAATATTGCACATTTACGTCCCTTCTTACATACCAATAATGCTGAGACACTGGTCTGAGTATGCAGAAAGGCGCTATATAAAATAAACTTATTATTATTTATTATCATTAGAATGAATGGTTTTCCTTGTTTCAGTTCAGAAGTAGATATTGGGTTTAATGTTACACTCATATGACATTCTTCAAAAATATCATTCATTTTGTGGAGCTGGACATTTTAATAAGGATCAAATGAATGAGTTCAGCTTTGAGAATGAAACCAGCCTGTTTGTTCCTCAGTATCTTCCATGTTTCACTCTGAATGTTTCTTCATGTCTGTGGTGTTTGTTAAATAAACACTCTGAAAAATAATTGTATGAACTGGCGTGTAGCCTCTTTATGTCTAAAGCTCTCTAATTTAACGTGCTTAGCTTCTCTAATACTCTTTTATTATCTACCCCTGTAACGTTGGCTATCCTCCACTTGTATATTTGGTACTACTGCCATCTAGAGGACAATAACAGGAACAACAACTAATGTCTTCAGTCTACAGTATCATAAACACCATCTTTATAATAGTGTGAGGCTATTTACAACAGTGTATCAGTTTTTCCTGTGTGTTTGAACAATACGATGAGAATACAACAAAAGAGAAATAAATCTAAACTAAATCTCTGGGTGCGTCTCAATCAGCTCCCTAGTTCAGTAGTCAGCGCACTGGTAAGGGAATCAGTCAGAGTGAAAGTTAATGGCTTTAAATTACCTGATAAGCAAAGCTCTTTTCTGTTTTAGATGTGTTTTGTTTGTTTTTCGCGGCATTCACGCTGAACACCAATGGGCTTGCCACTCAGTGGGCGTAACCGCAGTCGTAACGGTTGTTATGACAGCGTGAATGCCGCGAAAAACACACAAAACACTTCCAAAATGGAAAAGAGCTTTGCGACTGACTGTACAAATAGCTTTGACACAAAACCTGAGGTATATATTTACAGACTGCTGAAAGCTACAGAAAAAAGAAGCAAATGTATCGCTGCAATTCACAGAACTAGCTGGAGTCAGAGAAACGGATTATGTTTATCAGTTTTGTGTCAAACTGTTGGATTTTGAGGTAAAATCAGTGGCGTACCGCACATCTGGGCCCCCCGCAAAAAGCACGAATGGGCCCCTCCCACCGCAGGACGCATGTATGAACAAATTTGTATGCATGTCACCTGCTGCTGTCGTACCCATATGCAGTTATCATTGCTGATGCTTCCAATGGTATTTTAACATTATATAATGTAATTTTTATATGTAGGCATGTAGGCATATGTAAGTTTTTTTTTTTTTTAGTTGAAATAAAATCCCGGCAGGAATAATATTTTATAAACTTGCAGCCAAAGATGCTTCTGCTCCAGTTTAAAATAGCAGGTTTCTTCAAGAGTCCTTTAGAAGAAAATCGTTTTTATTAATATTAAACTTCTTAATTAGTTTAATAAATTTTAGTGTTAAACCGTTTTTTTTTTTTTTTTTGCAGAAACATAAATTAAAATAGCCTGTTAGTTTAGTCAAAAACCTAAACGGAAAACGAAAATAAATTTAGTTAATTAAATAAAATGCGTTTAATAATCAACAATCGAATAAAAATTTGAAAATTTGAAAACATTTAGCTATATAAGGAATTTTTATATACATTTTTTAATATAGCCTAATTGTTTCTACTCCAATTTGTTGGTTAAATATAAACATTTAAATGATGGCGGTATACTTAACATAGCCTACATTAACGAATTCAACAACAGGTTAAGTAAAAATATGAATACGCAGTGCTGTATCTTAAATGCTATTTTAGGGTTATTTCTAGCTAACTATCCAGTTTATGGTCATTGAATGGCTTTTCTGAGGTAAATGTGGCGTTATTCGTCGTCTTTTTTATGCAGTTGAAACACTGATTGATCGATTGCTCAATAGTTTAAGACGCAATAGTTTGATACGCAATACATTTCGGGAAATTGTTCTGTATCTTTCAGCATTCTTTCTGCTGTTCATTCATGTTTAGTTGCTGCTGTAATAGTAGTAAAGAGGAAGATATTATTAGTTCAGCTTGATCCGTACTATGTCTGAGCTGAGCCTGCCCTGAGGCGCTATGGAAAAAATTGTTCCGTCACTGAACAATAAAAAAGTTAACTGCAAATTTCTCTCTCAATTCTGACTTTTCCCTCCTCAGAACGGCATGAAATAAAGTTGCAAATGCGTGCATAAATTATTGTGAGATATAAACTTGCAGTTCTGAGAGAAAAGCCAGTCTTTTTACCCCTCAGAATTCGACTATATATCTTTCAATTCAAAAAAGTCTGAATTGTGAGATTAAAAATTGCAATTAACTTGAATTAAATTGTCCTACAATTATTTTCGACAGAATTTAAAACTCGAGAAAGACTTTGTTTCATATTAAAGCAGAGTTTATGTTATTATTGGATGGGTGTGCTAAAAATTTGTGTAGTTTTTTTTTCATGCATCAACAGAAAAAAAAAGACTGAAAGATTGATCTTTAAAATACATAGCTATAGGCTATCAATAGCCTAAAATAATAAAAAAAGAAAATCGACATATTTGTGGTTATCCACGATGTTCACGAATTAGAACAGTCAAAACGTAAAGGAGAAGCTACAAACCTCGCTATTTGTCCAATGATTTCAAGCCCTCCAAAACTATTTCGATCGAAAACAAAAATTGCTTTCGGCCGCAACATTTTCAGTAATTTCATTCGGTGCATCAAAAGATATATTGTATAAACAAATTGCTGTAACACTTTAGATTACAGCCCGGAAAGTACTGCGTAATTACAACAAATTTACAGCGTAACTTTTCAATAATTATAGTTTAACTATACAGTAAGTTGTGTAAGTATAGGGGAACACTATGAAGTATGGGAATAAAGGGGTAACACCAGGAAAAATACAAAATTATTCATACTTTTAATATTTTTACTAAGGGGTACGTATGAACATAACTAAAAAGGGTAAATATGCATTACGGGCCGTAAATTAAAGTGGAGCTTGTTACCCTCTTAAATTTCATGTAGTTACAGGGTTAAGTATGTTACCAGCTAGTTCATGTAGTTACCGGTAAGTATGACATTACGGGCCAGTAATTAAAGTGGAGCTTGTTCCCTCTTGTGTTCATGTACAGGGTAAGTAGACATTACGGCCGCAATTAAAGTGAGCTGTACCCTCGTCATGTAAAAGTAATTAATAAAAATAATAATAAAGAAAACGCAAACAGTCATATCACTTGGAAAACTTTATTTGAAAAACAAACTTATTTCAAAACAGATTTAAAGTTCAACACTTCTTATTTTTTCTCTTGCTTGGCTTCCTCTCCTCTTGTTCCTCTTTTTCTTTCTTTCCATGATGAATCTTAAGAGGGAATCCCATTTGCTATTCTGTATTTAAAAATACAAACACCTGGAAATGTGCTCACCGTTTACTCATCTTTTACCCTCATGCCTCTGAGATGTAACGACTTTCCTTCTTAAGATGAACACAAAAAGGATTTTAGGAAAAAAATAGATCATCTGGGAACGCTTTATAATGCAAGCTCACGTGTTCCTAAAAGTCGAAGCATCAAACAGCACATACAGCAATAACTACAGTAATCCATACGACCCTAATGGATGAATCGATGTCTCTGAAGTGAAACGATACGTATTTGTAAGAAAAATACCAAATATTTTGAATATTTTTAAACTTTCGACCAGCTGTCTCCTGCGCGTGCACGCGAGGGTTGAGAGTTCATGCTTGACGTAACTTGAAGCGTGACGTAAGCGTGCCGAGAAACTCACGCAGATGTTGGATGCCGTCAGTTTTTTTTTTTAAATATTTTTTTTAGTAATGCTCACAACAAAACACAGAATAACAGATAATGAGAATGAGAAACAAACAAGACAGAATAACAGAGACGGCAGTTCTCGCGCGAGCTTCACACGAATCTCCCGCGAGAACGTCATGAAAGCTTCACGTTGCTCATTTCAATGTGCTTCATCGAACGCGAAGCCGACTCTCATGCAGGCGCTGGTGACAGTTGGTCGGAAGCGAAAAGTTGAATAGCCTAAACCATGAGAAAATTTCGGGGTGTACTGTATTTTCTTATAATACAGAACAGCAACGGGATTCCTTCTTAGATTCATCAGCTGAGAAACAAGAGCAGGTGGAAGCCAAGCGAGAAACAACAACAACCAAAAAATGGACAAAACTGTTACTTTCTGTCAGGACTTTAGAGTTTGAAATGAAAAGTTGATTAAAAAAATGAATAATAAGTTTGTAGACCTGTTTTTAATAAAGTTGTTTTTCAAATAAAGGGTTCGGAGTTGATATCAGATTGTTTTGCATTTTATTAATTACTTACCCTGTACTACATGAAATAAGGGTAACAAGCACCACTTTAATTTACGGCCCGTAATGTCATACTTACCCTTAGTTATATGTCATAAGTACCCCTTAGATATAAAATATTTACAGTATAAATAATTTGTTATTTTCCTGGTTGTTACCCCTTTATTCCAATACTTTACATATTGTTCCCCTATACTTACACATACTTACTGTATAGTTACAACTATAATTATTGAAATTATGCTGTAAATTCGTTGTATTACGCAGTACTTTCCGGGCTGTAAGCTAAAGCGTTACCCTAAATTCATGTATTACAGTAAAAATAAATCTCTACTTATTGGCTAGGCTACATTTGGAGAAGACTTCAGATTCCGGTAGCTGACCATTAGCAGAGCTGGCAATAGGGTAAATATGTTTGTGCAAAATATAATAATAATAATAATAATAATAACAATAATAATAATGTCTCAGCAAAGACCAAACATGTTTATTTGTCTCAGTTCACGGCACATGTCGGCTAACACAGTGCGTCAAGGTTTGCTGTTGCTGTTGTCTTACAAACGGGCGATGGAAACAACGGTCAATTTTCCCCCTTTTGTGGTAATTTAGCACTATTTTCTATGGTCTTCTGCTTGCATTTTGCTTATTTTCATCTTCATAGTCAATTGAGTTCAGTTCTTAAAAAAGCAAAGGTTAGGGCTATAGGCTATAGTAAATAGGTGAATCTGCGACGGGGCCCATCATAGGGTGGGGGCTGCGAGGGTGTCCCGTACGCCCATGGGTAAAATCATACCGTATGTCTGGGGCGCTGTAAAGGGGGGGTAAACGATGACGATTCTCGGGGCCCATGACTAAGAGGGGGCCCAGAGAAGCCCCCAATAAAATTGTGGTGCTAAAAAACAAAAAAAATGTGAAGTAAAAATTATTAACTTAAATTATTCTATTTGCTGTTCCTGGTGTCAAAAAATGTATTTGTTTAGTAAACACACGCGTCCGTGGGCCCTCTCCCCCTCTCGATTATCATAAAATGGTTCAGTCCGCCCAAATGTATCCAGAACAAGGCAACACAAACAGCTTGACTTCACTTATAGCGACGGCCCGGCAGATTCACACTTTGACAGAGGATGTGAAAATGCCTCGAAGATCTGGAAGTCAAAACGGAAAGAGAAAAAAATAAGAGAAGGAAAGAGGCAAAGGGTCGACAGTATGTTACCCAATATTTCACAAGAAAAGGTGGGTTGTTAAGTAGCCTAGGCTAAATTTAGTGGACCGCCCGTGACAATGATCGTAGCCTACGGCACTTTTCTGTGCGTACGCACGCTTTGTACATGAGGCCCTAGGTCTCTGCGGTAGCATTTTCGATAAGTTAGCACGTTTCGATAGACAGGGTGCAGCGGTGTCGGCATCTTTGTACGAAGGCGGCGCCCACTTTCAGCACCCTGCTGCGGTCCACGCTGTTGCACCTGTCTTGCAAGCAGTCTAACTTCATGAACTCTGATAAAAATCCTCTGCCAGCTACTGTACAAACTACTATCAGCTGTTTGTGAGGTTTCAGTGCATCTTTGAAGAGATGTGGAGTTGTATTACTACATGTCCCCTATATTGTCAAATATAGCAGATTCATCTCTGCCAACCATCTCACATAATACTTTCACATTATCTGATCCAGACCGTCGGCAAAACTCAATTTAAACAGCGCAAAATGACTGCCTGTGGACGTTATAGGTAGAAATGATTATATTTCTGTTTTTTATTCACACAATAATATTTAAAATAGTTTTAATGAAAATTCATGTAGTTTTAGGAAAAGTCAGGGAGCAGCAAGGCTTTGTGATTTATTTAGACAAAGTTATTGACTATGCAAATTTCAAAACGGTCAAAATGATGCCTTGTTCTAGTGTTAAAGATAATTACCATAAGTTTAAATGTTGTATATATGCAAGTTCTGCTTAAATTATTAGAAATTTTTTTATGGCCATTTTGTTTTATGGTGTTTTCTTGCTGAGATTTTTTTTCACCACAGATTGTAATTGATGTTTTTTTAAATTGAAGAGTTTTATTTTGAAATTTCAGTATCAGTGTTGAAGCAAATAAATATAAATACATTCATTTTATTAAGAGTGCTCAGTGTTCCGTTATATTTCAACTGTCATGTTAAAAATATTAGGTTAGATTAGATTAACTTTATGTCATTGCCAGTGTACAGTACAATATGTACAGTAGCATTCATACAAAATATAAATATGTGTGAATACACTATATGACACATGTACAGCTATGCACAGTATATACATTATACGTACTGAAGTAGTGCAGTATTGCAGAGGACAAATTACGGGTGTGGACATGGGATGGAGTCAATTGTCCGATTGACTTAAATATATGAGTAATGATAGTCAAAATACCATAAAAGCGCCATGATTATGTAAATTAATATGAAAAAAAACTCTCAGCTGTGTTGGGGGCCCTGTCAAGATTCTTTTCATGGGGCCCAAAATCCTTAGCAGCGCCCCTGCCGTATGTATTTTATTGTTATATATTTGTGTTGACAACGATCAGTTAAATATTTACCATCTTATATTCTGCATATTGGTGTTTTTTAAATAAACACTTACAAAAAGTTTTAGGGCTGGACAATATGACGATATATAACATTGATATAAGTGATCACTCAGATTTAAACCTACCTATATTGTAGTATATAAAATATTCACAGGCAGATTTGCTTTATATATCCCCGGCGTCGAAATCAGGCCATATAAATGTCAGGAAACACGATTCCTAGCTGCAGTCAATATCCATGGAGGTTTATTTGACAAGCTGTAAGAAGCACATTCGAGTCCACCTTTAGTGTAATCGTTTTTTACTCGCGTTTTCGCAGTTTCCTCTATTAAATCCAGTCATGCAGCAGGTCTTTTGCCACTCAGTCCAGCTGAGGAAGCGCGTTCCGGCGGGAAAGTGACGTCGATGCTTACTCTCTATTTAGGACGAATTGACGTTCCAAAGACCGCCCCCTTAGTTACTGTTGCTATGTCCGACAAGCCATGCCGATGTCTCGCCACACATCATGTTCTCACGCAGTGAAAAATACATCGCGGCGCAAAGAGGACACTGACAACGTGTCGCAGACAGACAGAGCAGGTTAAAATAAGTCTCAAAATTTCAATTTTGTCATTTTTAAAGAAATGTAAACAAAAAAAACTGTTTTGTTTCAGGGTTTTATTTTAGCGCTCCTCCTCTCCTTCTCTCGCTCATAGCAGACAACGGTTAGAGGGGCGTGGTTTAAGCGTTACAACCTAAGCCGTCACACTGACGTCATCAGAGAAGGAACGCCATTCCAGACCGGAAGTAACTTTTCAGATTTTGATTAAAGATTACCACGACAAACACATTTTTTTCTGTGTATTAACTTGCACGGATACTGTTCACCACAAGACTAGTAATATGTGCTAACAAAGTAAATAGGGTCAATATATTTCATGCCGACTTTAAAGCGCAATTGGCAGTTGAATTCTTGGTGAAATACCCATTTAAATCATTGTTGTCCATGATGTGATGGAAAAAACTAATAAAAGAGCATGAGACTACATCTTGTGTGCAGAAAGCATTTATATCCCAATACAAAATGCAAAAATAGTATTGTAACAACACCGAATAAGAGGGCATTAAAAGTATTAAAGTATAGTGTAGGAGTTCATAAAGAATGTTTTATACATAAAAGTAGTAAAGTAAGTTGAGAAAGTTCAATTGAACTTTCCTTCATTAAAACATGGTTCCTCTCATGAGATTTGCACACTTTAGAAATCTGAAAATAGGAAATTCCACACACAAAATGAGGCCTGGTACTAGAGCACAAATGACATTTGGAACAAACATGCACACAAATAACTGCAACAGAGAGCATTTATAGAATCTGGTTATTATTGAATAAATGTGTGACTACAATTGTTACAGAGACTCTGACAGGAGGATGTTAGTGAACCAAACACAAGACGCAAGTGAATGTAGTGATCATGAAATGATATCAGAGTTATGGCAAGAATAGAAGTCTGAACTTAATCTCACTGATTCTTGAGAGAAGAGACAAAACATGTTTTAGATCTTAGTTTTTATTATTTCATAACACATATTATAAACTGATATATTTGTAGACAAAGGTCTCAGCTAATGAACAGGTTTTTCTGAAAATGTTTTCTTCTAAAAATGTACTTCAGAACTTAATTTGTGTCAACTCCGTCAGACACATTAAAAAGATGCTATTTTAATTTGATCATCAACAACAGTGTAAAATACACATGACAAATATACAGCAGTAGTAGTAAGTGAGATCTGTGTGTCTCTGAGAGAAATATAAACAATAAAGCCTTACAAATAAGAGTTTACAAATCTGACACTGAAAGAGAAGCTCAAATAATCATCAGTATTTATTATGACAAAAACACACTTGAAGAATCTTTAAGTTCAGCGTTCTGCTTCAGATTTAAGCACTTCCTGAAAAAGATGAACATGTAAAGCCATAAATGAATCAATCTCACCAATATTAATATATGCTGAATCAGTCATCATCAATCATGTACCTGATGTGTGAATATGTGCTTGATCTCCTTCAGCTCTTCTGGATCTGATGTCATAAAGCACAAGAATGACAGTAGCCACGCCCACCAGAGCAGAGAGGACCAATCGGATCACAGCTTCAGTAGGACCACAACAGTGGACTGAGGAATAAAAACATCAAAGTGAGATCAGCTCAGTCAATAAACGCTAATATCATCAGCGCTGCCGTACCTGAACATGTGTGACAGAGTTGAGTGATGTCCAGATGTTGAGTCTGGTGGCTGATGGGATTGTTCAGCACACAGCTGTAGGTGTTTTATCCTGATATTCCACCTCCAGAGGTAGAGAGAGAAATGCTGAGATCAGACGCACTGATGCTGGACAATGAACTGTTTCCTTTGTACCAGGAGAGAGTCACATGACTCCATTCACCACTGAACACACCAATGAACATGATGATGATGATGATGATGAACACTGTGAAGAGTATGCTGATGACAGGAACAGCATGACGAGAAAACATGAGAGAATAAAGAAAATGAGGATGAAGAAGAGATTCAAGAAACTCCAGAGGAACCAAGATGATCAAAAGTAGAGCATTTAAAAACTATTGAATAGAAATTAAATAAACCTGCTTGTTCATGTGAAAGTAAGAGAATTAGTCATTTGAACTCATTATCATGATAAGATACTTCTTTAGATCTCTGTAATAAATAAAACACTGAAACTGATTTTTAACTCACCGTAGACATGAGACAAATAAGAACGACTTTGAAAGTCATGTTCATACTTCCAGTATTTTCATTGTGGTGTTTGTGATGGTCAGAGATCCAGTTTGATTGTCCAGCTTCAGTCTGTCTCTGAATCCCCATCAAGAACATCATCATTTACAGTGAATCTGTCGGCCGTTACATTGATTTCAGCTATTAGTCCTTCAAACTCACAATATGATTATCATCCTCATTCAGTAAGACAGAGTTTAGAGTGACTGAATCTCCCTCCTTCACTCTCTTCTCTTCACCAAACACTCCTGAAGAACAGAGTTTTTCACAGATTAAAGCTTTAAATCACTTGATGTTGGTTTGATGAAGCTTCACTGAAATACGTTTAATCATGTAAATGTGACGTGAATAATATTCTGCAGCAGCACAAAGACAAAAGATGATGAATGAAAAGAAATAGATTTATATATGGATCAATAACTAAAAAAGACACTTTAATGTTTAATTTCACACTAAAACTAATGCTGTTGAGTACCTGAGCTTCATATTTATATTATTTTATTGAATCAATCCATAATAACTGAGTTTAGAGCTGAATTCAAACTTGATCTGACAGTAAAATAGGCTAATAGGCATATTATCAAATAAATGAAGATTATCATAGAATGGTCAGCTGAAGTAAGCACCTTATGAACTGGGAATAAAATACAAACTGCACAAACTACACATGTACATATTTATTTGTATTATGATTTTTTTGCGGGTGGGACGTCCCCACCACTTTTTGCTTAAAGGATTAGTTCACTTTTAAATAACTTTTCCTGATAATTTACTCACCCCCCATGTCATCCAAGATGTCCATGTCTTTCTTTCTTCAGTCGAAAAGAATTAAAGTTTTTGATGAAAAACATTCCAGGATTTTTCTCCTTATAGTGGACTTGAATGGGCACCAAATGACTAAAGGTCAAAATTAGTTTCACTGCAGCTTCAAATTGTTCTACACGATCCCAGATGAGAGATAAGGGTCTTATCTAGTGAAACCATCGCTCATTTTCTGAAATTTTTTTAAAATTATATAGTTTTAACCAGAAATGCTCATCTTGAACTAGCGCTCTTCTTCTTCTTTATTAGAATTCCAGCAGTGTAGACACTGCTAAGTGTATTACTGCCCTCCGCAGGTCAAAGTTTGAACAAATTTTTATATGCAATATGCTAGTTCAATAGTATATAACAATTAGTTCGAACTTTGACCTGCGGAGGGCAGTAATACACTTAGCAGCGTCTACACTGCTGGAATTCTAATAAAGAAGAAGAAGAAGAAGAGCGCTAGTTCAAGATGAGCATTTCTGGTTAAAACTTATATAATTTTAAAAATTTTCAGAAAATGAGCGATGGTTTCACTAGATAAGACCCTTATCTCTCATCTGGGATCGTGTAGAACAATTTGAAGCTGCAGTGAAACTAATTTTGACCTTTAGTCATTTGGTGCCCATTCAAGTCCACTATAAGGAGAAAAATCCTGGAATGTTTTCATCAAAAACTTTAATTTCTTTTCGACTGAAGAAAGAAAGACATGGACATCTTGGATGACATGGGGGTGAGTAAATTATCAGGAAAAGTTTATTTAAAAGTGAACTAATCCTTTAACGCTGCTGCGGCCGGAGACTCTATTCGTTCCGGTGAAATCACAAAAGCGCAGACAATAATAAAGCCACCTTTGAAATACAAGAGCCAAAACAAGCTCTTTTTCTCAGTTTATTAAAGGTCAAATACACTCATAAACAATGTCACAATGCCCATCTTGGTGAGTATTAAAGTAAACACAGTTCAGGAAGAATGTGTGCGTGCGTTCGTCATGTCTTAAAGGGACAGTAGCCGATAAACGTGCCGCTCTCTCTGTTGTTAATGTTAATCAAACAACAAAAGACAAAGAAAACATCACTTACTGCTCTTGACTGATTAACTCTGTAACTTTAATTGATTAATCTGTATTTACTTTTTTCAGTGAAGATTATCCAATGTTATTTTACATTTTGATTACTTGTAAAAAATTGTCACATCAATATGCAGACAAAAAAACATTTCTAGGAATTACAACAAAAGCACTACAGTATATGCGTTCCTCCATCATTCTGACTTTGCATTGCGGCTCTATTTCAAAAATGTCAAAAAACGGATTTTCAACTCTTTTAAATTCGACTGATTCGACTCTGGCTCTGTAATTTCAGAATGAGCATAGCCTCGTTTCAGATGTGATGAGTCCGAAGATTATTCCAGTTTTGAATAATTATTCTGTCACAGACTTTTTTAATGGACGTGTTTTATTCCTGATAACTATTCCTTCTCTACATATTTTTCCATCAGTTTTTATGTGCATTTTAATTCACTGAATAAAGAGTATACACCCCAGTGAGTACGGGTTACATTTATTCACATTTTGTCATCATTTGTGTTCTACTGAAGAAACAAAGACACCTACATCTTGGATGCGCTGGGGGTAAGCAGATAAACATCAAATTTTCATTTTTGGGTGAACTATCCCTTTAAGGATTTTCAGTACATTTAGCATAGATGGGCTATAGCAAGTTATTGACAACATTATTTCTATTATACTTAATTTTTTGAACATATCTACACAGGTTCTGTCTCGCGCACAGACGCGCGTGCGAGCCTCTGAAAGCATTTGGCTGCAGAAAGACGCGTTCGGCGTGTGCACTGCGCTCTAGTGGACTTTTGTTTTCAAGCACTCAGTTCACTCTCGCATAAGCTGTTTTCAGCACACACACTGTTCGTGCCATCACAACAATTGAGCTGCACGTGGACGTCCGCAAACCCTCCTAATGACGAAAATTTCATGATGCGGACGGTGCTACAGATGCCCGAAGTATACTTTGGGGCCCCAATCCGCCCGGGCCCATATGTACGTGCATATCCAGACGCTACGCCACTGACTTTGTTTCTTTATTCAATTTCTTACCTGATTACTACTGTTAGACCTACCTGAAAAAATAAAGCAGTCTATTTAATTTCTATCTTTATTCTATTGTATTTATTTGTGCTATTGTTAGTAATTTGTTAATTTGTTCTTATTTTATTACTGTTTACTTGTCTTTTTTAAATTCAATTTACCATTTGAAATCAAGCTTCCTTGTGCTGTGTGTAACAAAATTACCCCATTGTAAAAACAAATACTCTGAGTTAGCAAATATTTGAGATAATTATAATGGTAACTGATCAACGTATATATATGAAAAAAGCTTAAAATTTTTATCATATAAAGCATAAAATCTCATATAAATCTCTTCAGAAGAAACTTTTGATTGCCTAGACTTTCAATAGATGGACAAAAAAATATATATATTAAAAATATCTATATGACAGTATATACATTTTTTTTTCCCCATGGTATTGAAAATGGTATCGAATATCGGTTCTTTTCAAGATATCGTATTGAAGTTAGAAATTGCAGTACCATGACAACACCACAGCCTATATATTTACTCCACGAACTAACTCTACAAACATGGAAAAGAGGGATAGATGGACCTCTCAACCTTACGCTGAGGAGAAAATCCAGCGCAACTTTGAGCAGACCAAGCAAAACATGATTATTGCTTCAAACAATGGTATAAAGCTATTCAAAATATCATTCAATGTAAATTGTGATAATCTTAATTAATAATCGCAATTACGCAATTTCAAGGGAATAATCGACAGTTATTTGTCATAATCGTGCATCCCTAAACTGAAGCCATAAAAACACATTTAAAACTCACCATCCAGACGCCACAAACAGAGCAAAACTAACTTGAGAAACATTTTCTTCATCGGTTCACTGAAAAGCCCACGATAGTAACTCTTAAAATGTCTGAAAACCCTCGGATTGATCTGACACACTGAACTGTGATATTTATCTGGTTGTGTGTGAATCCTCCCCCATCCTCAGTTTCCGTTCACACGTTCATCTGCTTTAACATCACGAAAATCAACAAGCTTCTGCTGATCTTACATTTTCAAATGAATTCTGGGCCTGAATGAAACTAACAGCAGAAGAGTGAAATATTGGACTAGATATCTGAATCTACTGGTGTGTTATTTAGTGCTGTGAGCTGTCAATCATATTTGACCTGTGACTCTTATTTGACTGTTGATGGATTCACTTTATTTCAGTGTAAAGATGTTTTGTGTGGAGTGAAGATTGTGATCTTATTAGCAGGAGAGATAATGAAGTAATGCTTCAGCCACAAACTGCTGACACGAGCATCAACCACAAACATCCAGCAGACGCTGTTTTACCACCGACAGATCAACCAGACACACTGATGTTTGAACAGATAAAATGAAAAGGAAAAACCACTGCAGCGTCCATTTTGACTCAAAAGCCAGTAAGTCACATGTATAATGTTTGCCTGTGTTGAGTTACTAGATCCAGGAAGTGTGCCCATATTAGCCGGTTCTGTCGACACTGCAGAGTAGAACTGTTTCAGGTTGAACTTCCTCAGCTGGTGAAGGAAGTACAGTCTCTGCTGGGACTTTTTCAGCTGGAGTCTATGTGTAACTCCCACTTCAGGTCCTGAGAGATGGTGGAGCCCAGGAACCTGAATGACTCCACTGCTGCCTCAGTGCTGTCCATGATGAAGAGTGGGAATAATGCTGGAGTGTTTCTCCTGAAGTCCACTATCATCTCCACTGTTTTGAGTGTGTTCAGCTCCAGGTTGTTATAACTGCACCAGACGGCCAGCTCTTTAACCTCCTGTCTGTAAGCAGACTCGTCCTGCAATGTCCTTCAGGTAGGCCCACCAGTCTGATGGGCGGCTCTTGCTCTCGCTCTGGCTGATGTGTGCGCGCTCTTCCACCCTTTATGATGTCATACAGAGCCATACTCGAAAAACTTTCCCAAACTTATATGAACAATGAAGGAGTGTATTTGGTATTTTTTTTTAAACTTTGGCCATTTTTAGCATGATAATCCAACTCTTTAACTGTGTTAATAAGTCAGAATACATGAAATAGCATTAGACATCCTCTTTAAAGCTGCAATCAGTAACTTTTGGCGCTCTAGCGGTTAATAAACAGAACTGCATGTGTCTTGCGGAAGAACATTGTAGCCGGAGCTACTTCTCTCTGTTTCTATGACGAGTCACGCAGTTACTGTGAAACTCCGCAGCGGTTCCTACCAGACCGGTCTAAAATAGTCAGAATATAAACTCTTATTATAAGTGTACCATAATGATTCAGGGTAAGACAAAAACACAGATTGGAAAATGGATTCATGTTGAACATTCTCATTATATAATTTATGTAGATTTTGAACACAAAATAGTTACTGCAAGGTTATTTAATCTTACATTTATGGTCCCGATTCGTGCCTCATTCTCAGTTTGTCTTTTTCACTCATTGAATGCATAGGCCTATGGGAAAGAGTCATGAACATGAAGCCAATCCGTTCACAAAACCTCCTCCCAGACTTACTTCAGTACAGGGCTTTTAAACATGTTCAGGGGTGGTGTAACAATTGTCCAATGAGAATATACTTTCATGATATAGGAATGTGGTACATATAGAAAACAAGTCTAAATATGGTCAACATCTGGTCCAGTGCCCCTGCCTGCCTGGGGATCCAAGAAGACCCCATCTATAAAAGGCAAGGACCATTTCTTGGCTGACAGCATCTACTCGTACCTTATACCTATATATGATGATAGATAGATATGGAGACATGGAGGACACACACACAAAATAACAAGACCAAAACAAGGCAATAGCAGTGTCATTTTTCATACCGTAAAAATACATCAGTACCCAGATTGTAGGACAAACATTTTTTGTATTAAATTGGTGATGAACTGAGAAATCATATTTTCCTTGAGCTTTTGACATATTAGAGGTAATCATAAGACTACCTGTAAGTTTCAGAGCTGAAAAATTCCTGTAACTCCAATAAAATTTTAATTGACACCAGACCCAGCAAACGACAGGATTTACAAAGTGGGGATCTATGACTTCAAAGCGGGCAGCAAGCACTGCCTCTGCAGAAGAAGATCAACGCCTACTTCATCACTGCCTGTTTAGCCCCGCCTACCGAATCGAGCATGACATGCAATAGAATCGTTAGCATAAGTAACATAGTTCTACGTGTTGCTAAACCAGACTGAGCTACTAAGCAATAAACATGCCATTGAGGATTACAAAATATTGTTCAGTGCTTGGTTATGCAACACGTAAGTCACTGTGTTAATTCTAATGCATGATCTGATATTAATGATTCATGTTCAGTCAGATGTTCTTTGTCTGTGTCAGTAAATCAAACACGTGACTAAACATCAACTTGCGTAGTTTCTCTTAGTAGGATGAAAATAATCTGTTATTTAACAGTAAATAAATAAGAAAATGATCAAAGAAAGTTCCTTTTGCAATCGTTAGAGCAGCACGCTGAAGCTGTCAATCAAACAGCATGCATTTATAATAACTGATGCTCAACTCCCATTTTATTCAAAGAATCTTAGTTATATCACATTTGCCTAGAAATTGAGTTTCAATGAGGAGATCACTGCTTTCATTCAATCAACATGTCTGTGATCAGCTACAATGTTCATCACTGCAATCTTTCATGCCACAATCTAAATATTTTATAGTCTTATATATAGCTATAGCCTTGAGAGCTGTAATAGTAAAAAGGAGAATAATACTTGGCTATTTCAGATGGAAAGATGTCAGCCAATCACAGCAGTGGGCGTTTACCCTAAAGTCTCTCAGCAGACACGCCTCTTAAAACAGAGTGTTCAAACTAAAATCAGAGTAGGAAAAATGCATTTTATAAAATGACAATTTTGGATGTAAAAGCATTAACATCATAAGTGTACCCCAGAAAACATTATAAAACAATAAAACAATGCAGTTCATGACCCCTTTAACAAAACTGCTTTACCTGTGAATGGAAATTTTAGAATACTGTTAGAGACAAAATATATATTTACTCATCAGCAGTGACAGTAGTAACCTGTGGAAAAAATTAATGTGGGGTGAGGGCTGTCCATTTTTCATTACCACCAATACATGGAGCAGGGTTTGAACCCATGTCATTCCAGTTTCTGTCAATACCATACATTGGTTTTTGCTATCTGATTCCTCTTCATTTTTGGCGCTATACAGTGCATTTCAAAATGATTAACCAATGCTTTTCTACATGGACAACACTCAGACCACTTTAAAATGTTAACAATCACAATGTATTTCATATACCTGTCACAGAATTAGCTTGAGGGAATTCTGCAAATGGAATTCATCATGACATTCTGAAAAGGAAGAGTTAGATGTGCGCTGCGCAAGTGTGGCACTGCCACAACAACAACCCAGGCCAAGATTGTTAACCAAATTCATCCATGGCCATTATTCCATTGGACATCATCCAATTGTGTGTCCATTTCAAAAATTGGTTACAGCTGTTTATGGCATTTGGTTTGCCTTGGTGCACCATCACACACACACTTTCACACTTTTTTCACACCCCCAATTTCTGGCCAGAAAATCATCTCTTTTTGTCACTGTATCTGCAGACAGTGAACTAAATAGGGAATGTATATGGTTAGAGGTGAAATATCACCAAGTCCAATCGAATAACACTGCTTCGATTTCGACGGAAACTACTGAACATAGGCACTGTGGCATTCCCTATGCGACCGTGTCTAAGCAGTTAGACTCATACAGTCAGACGAAGTCATACGCAATGGTTTGAGATTTCTTAATATCTAATTGATCATATAATCTTTTAAACCTAGGCATGCCACCATTAGAAGAACCAATTCAAATTTCTTGAATGCAATTTTTTCATTTAATCCAATATAATTTCATTTTCATTATTAATTTGGTGTTGCTCATGAGCTGTTCTGATAAAAGTTTGGAGATCTCCACATATTCTTGGATCCATGACCAAACATCATGAAATCGTAATCCCTGTCAATGACAGCATCTGTAATTTCATAAATTAGGAATTAGGCTATTAGTTCAATTTATCCCTAAAAATATAAATAAACCAAGATGAGGTGACCAATATTATGGCTTTACCATCCACAGTTTGTTCTAGGATACTTTGTGCCCCAATTGTAATCTTTTTTGTTCAAAGAACTCTGTAACATGCTTTATAGGAAGCTCTGTTTTACGAGCAGAGTCTCTCCCTCTCTCTACACTTCACAGAATCACCAGTGATCTAATTTAACATTTTACCCAGGATTTTATGAAATATCTCCTAACTAGACTAAGTCCAGTCCAAAGTTTTAACTGATTTATGAATCAGATCAAACACTTAGCTTCATTTAAGGTTGGACTGGTGCCTATCAAAAGAAAGCAGAGTGTTGTTAGTTTATCAAAGCATAAAGAACTGCTATGAGACCAGTAAATAACCAAGCTACAAATTAATGTGACAAATCAAAATTTTAGGCGGTCTCTGTAGTGCTCATTAAATATGCAGTACCTGCACACAAGGGAAGGGATAGAAGTCTTGCTTGATCTTCAGTCAGTTGAATGCGTTACTTTTCTCAGATTCATCTGGTAGTTCTGAGATTTCTGTAGGACTGCTGTTCTGTAGCACTGGACCTTCTGAAAGAGTCTTTCAGTTTCACATGTCTTTCTCTTCATCTAGTGAACTTTGTCAGTCTGTGATGAGGATCTGATGAGAGCACTGGAGGTCTGGAGGATGCAGTTGTGTCTCTGTCTCTCTTCTCAGGGCAGCTTGTTGCATTGTCGTTTCTCCAAGTCCAGCCCCTCTGAGATACAGTATCAGTTTTTCTTTCAGGGGTGGAGCTGATGGTCCATCAGCCGTGTGTGGTCTTCTCTCTCCTCGTTAAGTGCACAGCATAGTTGTTTTTATTTTGGCAACATCCCAGAAGCCATGGTTGCTTTCTAAAAAATGAACACTCAAGAGAGAGCCGCATGTAAATTCCAACCACAATTGTATATGAGCAATCTGATTTGCTTTTTAATCACCTCTTTCAAATGTCTCTTAATTTTATCATCTGGTTGACAATAGCAGTTCCTCATTTTTTATTTTAATAAAGCCGTTCCTTTGCAGAAAAGCAAGCAATTTCTTCTTTGCAGATGCAGAAAAGAGCAATAAGCTACTCTGAAATATCCGAGATCACTACAAATAAATAATCCTCACAAATTCATCAGCATAAGTATTCTGTTATAAAGTCAGACTTCAATCTCAATCTAGTAATACTAAATATAAGTTGGCAACCGTCAAAAATATTTTTTCTTTTTATGTTGAGCTCAAAACATCTAATTAAATTAGTCACCCAATCTTGATTTCATTCAACACAATACAGAAGGTATTCTTCAAATAACAAAATCTTAAAATCTTGCCATACATCAATTTTCATACTGTCTCCCAGGGATAACGAGTACAAAATACAGATGTCTGTACATAACAGGATTATACTATATCTTTTATATTAATTTAATATTGTCCTATTTATTTGTTTCTCTATTTAACTCTTGAGATTATTTCATTTAAAGTATGGTCTTTAACCTATATCTAAGCCAAGACTCAAATCAAAACCTCATAAGTCTAATCAGCCAAAATATCTAAAAACAATTGCACATATCTGCGCTATCCCCCATTGTCAAATATCTAATCAACAGAATTTTGATATTTGACTCCTAATTCACCATGGATTTCAAATACAACTGCTTTTAAGATCAGCAGCCCCTCAATCTAACACAGGAGGGACAGAACATGATCTGCTTCATAACTTCAATGAATCAAAGAACTTGAATTCTTATTTGTAGCTCTAATATTCTGTCTCCTTCCAGATCAAATTTTTTATGCAAATTTTAAAGATTTAATTTAGAAGTTCAAGTTAATGCCTTGCAAGGACTTCACAACACCATTTTCTTTAAAATCATTCAAAATTCATTCAATCGTGAAAAAGGACTGAGAGATATCCTAAGGAATAGGAAAACCAGGAAAAGAAATAAAATCTCTTCCACATATAATCATCTATTCCTCTTCCCACGCTCAAAACGTGAGGATAACACTAATGACAAAAGGGTGATCAATCCTCTTTTATCCTTCCCGTATTTATTCAAATACGAGGATAACCAACTTTACCAAATATGGCAAAATCGCGGCACGGAAATTTAAGGATAAAATTCTCAACAGACAGTAAGATGCACTTAAGCATTTATTTCTTACCTGTCTGGAGAAATCCCGGACGAGCCCCCAAATTGCAAGGTTATTTAATCTTACATTATGGTCCCGATTCGTGCCATTCTCAGTTTGTCTTTTTCATCATTGAATGCATAGGCCTATGGGAAAGAGTCATGAACATGAAGCCAATCCGTTCACAAAACCTCCTCCAGACTTACTTCAGTACAGGGCTTTTAAACATTCAGGGGGGGGTGTAACAATTGTCCAATGAGATATACTTTCATGATATAGGAATTGTGGACATATAAAAAAACAAGTCTAAATATGGTCAACATTGGTCCAGTGCCCTGCCTGCTGGGGATCCAAGAAGACCCCATCTATAAAAGGCAAGGACCATTTCTTGGCTGCTTTCCAAAGAAACACACACACATATATACATTGTGTACATTAAACCAGATGTGTGACGAAACCATAACATCTAGTCTCCGTTCCCCTTGCATCCATGAAGACTAGGTGAGGGAAAACAGGGAGAAACAGGGAAAGAAAAGAGTCAGGCTTATAAGAATATCTATCAGTTACGGACAGCAGCTTTAATAAAAAATATATTGGTAAACAGCGTTGTGTATTGCACATGTATGTTTATTGCCAGCGGGGGCTTTAACTGTTCATGAGAGAGATTGCCTGAGGAAAGAAACTGTTCCTGTGTTCTGGTGTTCAGAGCTCTGTATCGTGACCAGACGTGTGAGAGGTCCAGAGGGATTCTGACTTACTTATGATTTGAGTCATCGAATATTAACTGCTAATCAAGTATGTTCATATATTTATTATGGTCATGTTTTTTTTTTGTAAACTGTTACTGTATCATCCTTGTTTTGTTAATGTTGCATAATTAAGTGATTGAAATGATCACCTGCGCCATCGACTTCGTTTCCGGTGAGAGTACTGTAAGGCTTGATTTCCTGCTAAACAAAAACTGAGATCAAGCATCCTGCAATAAAGCAATAAAGCGTATCTGGAGAGAAGATCTTAAAAGAATAGCATAGGACAACGCCTTGCCCCCACACATCTACAGTATGCAAACCCCCCCCCACACACACACACAAACTCTCCTTCCCCCTGCCTCAAGTCACTGAAAGTTTATATTCTATGTATAATGTAACTTGTATATATATTGTTTTTCCCTTTCATGTTTGGTATCATTTTAAAAGTCAGTGCGGTTGGTAAAATGGTCTCAATTTCACAGCAGTTACTAGAATTATGAAGAAGATGGAAAACTAAGGAAAATTCTGTCCTCTTTTTGGGTGGTGTCTCTTCTCCTCTCCCCCAAAACAGGTGTTGGTGTAATAAACATTTACGATCCTTTTGTTCTGGTTCTGGTATAAAAGGTAAAGAGCAAAGCAGTCATGTGGGATCATCTGTAGGAGAGGCCCCCACAGAGATGGATCACTGTGTATATATGCATTTCTTTGAGTAATCGATGTTATGCATTTATCATTTCTGAACTGGCTTTAATTGGTTATTTGTGTAATTGACACGATACACTTTTACCTGACAAATAAAATGTTATATTTGATTTACTCTGGATTCTCCTGATATCATTATTACCAGTAAATTATGGGAGGCTAATGCTACCGTAAATCTGTGTCCAGGGTAAAACAAACTGAAGGCGCATGAATGAAGGAGCAGTAGGCACTTCATCTGAAGACCTTTTGATTTCTGTTTACCGCTGATTTAGCAAGTTGTATGGAAGTGGCTAAATTAAAATACGCTTTTGTTCGAGTGAGCAGTAGGCAACCGACTAAAGGTATTAGCCAACTTATTACACCCTCTGACGAAGATCAGACTGGCGAGTTTATGTCCGTGAGTTTACCGCAAAATCCCGGGGTGAGTATCTCTGTGCGGCATCGGGTCCCTAATGACTGAACAATTGAAATATGGAATATCCAGAATCAAATATCTAAATTAATGCATAACTAATGGTGAATTTCTAATTGGAAACACAACCTAAGTGTAAGAATCATTTGAAATTGGAGTCAGATTAAGCGAGTGAAATTAAGTGAACTTAATAGAGACGCTGAAAAGGCATACACGCGTTAACCTTCGCCCGGGGGCGTCGGAGTCCGTTTTTGGGCCGATGCAGGGTTCCTTACAGTAGACTGTGTGCGTCTTGCTGCCGCTTCTCACTGGAATTCTTCGTTCGTTTGTTTGTTGCTGTGTTGTGACTTGTGTTTATCATGTCATCTTCTCTCCTGCGCTACTGGATCTTTTACTTCGTCTTATTTGGATTATAACCGGACTTCACTATTGTCATTATGGATTATAACTGACACAGGTAACTTCTACTCATCCAACTCACACCACTCTGCTGTCGTTTGCCGATCTTCGTCTTTACACTATTGAATCGGACCTTCTACATAGCTGGCGGGTGAGTCTCCACTCCCTCGTTTATCTATCGTGGACAGTATTTTGGATGGTTGGCCATTCAATCTGACTGAAAAGGTCCCCATACTGCGCTGATCGTGCTCAATTAGCGACGAGAATACTGCAGCTCTCTGGCGTTTTACTGCAAGAGAAGTGTGTTCTTCAATCACCGGTGATGTTGTGTTGTTACTGCCTGTCAGTGATTTAACCATGACTATCATTGCTCGCAACTTGGAGTTTTAACTCTGGGCCTATTATTCAGCTGTGTCGCAAACATGATGCTCAGCTATTCACTCTCTCAACTGTAGCCTGAAATCGCATCCCCGTCTCGACTCGACTACATACAGGCTCTGTAAGGAGCTTGGGATTGCTCGACATCCGCGTTATGTTCATCGATCCTGTCGTCACTATTTCTCATCACGCTGCCTGTCATCCTCGTCTATTTCATCTGGTCTAACCGCTCGGATACTCGCTATTCTATGCTGCTGTGGAAGAAATCTAACGTCATTAATTACTGTATCCTGTGATCCTCTGACTGATTTACATACACGCAATGTGTGCGCGTTTCATCCTGCATTTGCGTTGTTTAACTGTCGTTCTCTCACGGATAAGGCCACTGCGCTTTCCGCGTTACTGATGGAAAAAAAACCTTGACTTCCTGCTGCACTGAAACATGGCAAGTTCCTACGACTATTTCCACCTAAATCTCCTCACTCCGTCTGGACACAGCTACCTGGCCAAACCTGGTTTAACATCTAGAGGTGATGGTCTGGCTGCTGTCTACCGCAGCAATATCCCACTTAACACAATTGATCTTCATGTGACAAACTTTTGAATATCTAGTTCTCAAAATATCTGGTACTTCTCCATAGCTTGTAATTCTCCTGTATCGTCCACCCAAATCAATGTCCAATTTTTTCAGTGAACTGCATGAACTGTTATACACATTGATAGTGATTGTGCAGATTCCCGTGAACTCATATCAGTGTTTGAATGTTTCAATCTCGTACAGCATGTTGATTTTCCTACACACTCAAAAGGTCATACACTGGATTTAGTCTGTACTGCTGGTTTACGTAATGTTTGGCTCTCCAACTGGACTTTCTGATCACCTCTTCATTGAACTAAACCACGGGCGGACTGGCCATCTGGCATACCGGGCACTTTCCCGGTGGGCCGACGTGCTTTTGGGGCTGACCGCAAAAAAAACAAAAAAAAAAAAAAAAAAATTCTCTCGGCCTATGAAAGTGGTAGGCCTAGATCGGCGGCACAATACTTTTTCAATTGACACTGGTCTGCTGGCCCAAAACACTTTAGTCAAAAATATCACATAGGCTAGTTATTTCTTTCCTTCTGACAGACGCAGCTCATAAAACATGTAGCTCAGCGGCCCATTGGTTGTTTCTTGATTAACACTGGACTGGCCCAATCATATCTTTGAACAGTACCATCTATAGGATTTTCTGCCTGCACGCAGTTTCAGTGTGATCATGGAGAAGAAACGCAAAGGAGGTGCAGAGAAGCTGCGTGAGAGAAAAAAACGCTGCCAAATGTCAAATTGACACAAATGTTTTCGGCAGTAGCAGCAGGGGCGTAAATAGCGGGGGGGACAGGGGGGTCAGGACCCCCCATCTGAGTGCTGTCCCCCCAAAAAAATATAATAACCACGCTAAGTATTGTGCATAAATTATATAAACTTAAAATAGTTATGTAAGTAGTAAAGCAATACAAACGCAAACGGGCGTTTTAAGTTTAGAAACATTTTGAGTCACCCCTCCCTTGCCTCACAGTGGTTTGGTCCACCGCGCACGTCACACTCGCTTGTGTGTAGATTCTGTAGAAGTCCGGCGGCGCCGGCGGGAGAGAACAGTTCTACAGACAGATGAGTTCCAGTAAGTCGGCTGTCAAGGCTATTTTATTCAAAAACATCGGATGAAGTGATTATTTTCTTTAATGCTGACGGTGCTGAGTAATTAGTCATAACAACAACAACAAAAAAAGATGATAACTGATGATTTTTTCCCGTGAGTCCGCTATTTTAGCGATTAAAATGTTACCTTTACAAGAACTTTGTATTTGCCGCTCAATCAATGGTATTTGTCATCTCACAACCTCTACGAATGTTTCCAATCCGGCTTTCGCACTCATCACAGCACTGAGACAGCACTTCTCAAGGTTCTCATGCATATTCGTTGTTTTACATGCATGCAGTAATGTAATTGAAGAGAATTCTTATATGCAAGAGCTAAACATGCCAAACAATATGAGAACCGTGGTAATGAAGCTACCTTTCAAGTTGAGAGAACGTTGGAGAGAAAGAGCTTGTGAGATTATGGAGCTGAATCAAGGTAGAGCCAAGTTCTCACATGTTGTGGAGTTTATTGAACGACAGGCAAAGATGGCATCAGATCCTGTCTTTGGATGTATTCAGGACAAACAACCAACTGCTGTAAATCCAAGCAAACCAGTTAAAAGAAATAGTTTTGCTATAAATGTTGTTACTTCAGGTCCAAGGAGACATGTAACACCACAACAGAAGGATCATTCAGTGTATGAGACAAAGTTGTTCTGTTCTGGCGGTCATGAGTTGCAAAGGTGTGATGCTTTTGAAAGAAGGTCACAATGAGAAAAGCTTGACTTTTTGAGAGCAAAACGAGTTTATTTCAGCTGTTTGGAGACACGTAAGCAAGGAATGTGACAACCGCCTTTTGTATAAAGTTTGCAATCAGACACATCCTTCAGTGTTGCACATACGTCGCAAACCAGCTGTGGAGGACAAGGAGCAAAGAAGCAGTTTAATTTCTGGACAAATTTGTGGACATACATGGGCCGGCAATGAGAAGTGCCTTTTGTAAATTATTCCAGTAAAATCAGCCAAAGGAGACAAACTGATTGATTGATTACTTTATTTCGAGCCATAGAAATACAGGTATTTTTCACAGAAAAATATAATATATTGTGCAATTTTATACATCATACCCGCATTGGGTAAAAAAATAACAAAAAAAAAAACAAAAAAAGAGAAAAACAAAACAAAACAAAAGAAATGCTCAGAATAAATGTATCTATAAATATATTTCAGACAAGTTCATGGTTTATATTATTATTATTATTATAGCTCGAAAAGGAGTGGGAAGAAGACAAACTTATTTAACCCCACCCCCTATTCATCTAATGACTGGTTACCAATATAAAGAACAATATATTTATATACAATATCTGACCTATATCGTACCTTATAAAGAACAATATATAGAACATTATACATTACTACATTATTAACAACATTACGTACATTATATAGAACAATATAATTGTATACAATAGCCGACCTATGCCGTACATTATAAAGAACACTATAGAGAACAATATAAAGAACAATAGAATTATATACAATATCAGACCTACTGTATGTCATACATTATACCTATATACCATGTAGATGTTTCTTTCTATGCTATGATACTTGTCAATATAAATATTACTGTTATAACTCATATTACCATCGTATATCATCATATATCAATATATTAGTTAAGAATGGTGAATAATACTTTCAATTATGTCTAATATACTATATCTTACTATTTAAGCATGACAATTGTATTAAATAATTATGATGGCTTAATGGTGTTGATGGTAATAACACTTAAATTGTGTGTATAGTTCATTAACGAAGGCCAGGTGTTCATTGTCCTGTATGTCTATGCTGTGCATTAAAAGAGACAAGATTTAGGCGAGTCAGCTGCCAGGAGGGGGCGCTCTCCAAGCAACAGAGCCACCACTTGCCAGCCCTGATCTAAGAATTATGTTATATGCAATAGATTTAATTACTAAAATATTTATAATTGGTTTTCCCTGTAATTATCTCTATATTTATTACCATCAACACTGTCACCACTGTCTTAAATTGATTTAGTTAATGCTCCTGATCACAAATTAATTGTTATACATTGTTATATATTGATATAATAATAATGACAATGATAATCATAACAGCATCAAATATCGAGCCTAGACATTTATATAGATAATAAGTTGATCATATGCAATATCCACATTACTCACTTATGCCTACACTGTGGGTTATATCATTATCCTATTTTAATGATATTATTATTAATATCAAATGACTACTATAATAAATTCATATCCGTTACAATATAATTGTGATAAAATCACAATATGCTTACAGAGACCAGTATTATAATATAGTCATATTCATTCATTGTATAATATATATGTATACATCAATATCATATCTACTTTGCTATTTACAATGTATTATAAATTTCCATCAATTAATTATTTAAATATAAGTTATGACCTTACTGTAGTAATAATACATAACCATTTTTATTAATGAATGACTAATTCCATTAAATCTAATAATACATATGAATACTCATAATAGTCAAACACCACCTTCCTCATTCATGTAGTGTGACAAAACCATTTCCTTATATCTAATTTTAAATTGATGAATATTTGGACATTGCTTTAACTGTAACCCCAATCGATTCCAGAGTTTAACTCCACATATAGACACACACAAACTTTTCCTTGTGGTTCTCACTGCCTGAACTTTAAAGTTACCAAACCCCCTCAGATTATAGCTCTCTTCTCTCTGCCAAAAGAGCTTTTGAATATTAATAGGAAGTGTACATTTTGGCTTTGTATAACAATTGCACAGTATAGAAATCAACTAAATCAAAGAATTTTAACAATTTAGATTGCAGAAATAAACTATTCGTGTGATCACAGAATCCTACCTTATGAATGATTCTTACTGCACGTTTTTGGAGTATAAAGAGGGAATGTAGTGAACTTTTATAGTTATTGCCCCATACTTCTATACAGTAGGTTAAATAGGGCAACGCTATTGTAAAAAATATTTAGTTTTATTAATAATTGAGACACTTTTAGAAACTTTGCTTTGTATATGTCTGATATGTGGTTTCCAGCTTAGTTTACTATCAATAGTAATTCCTAAGAATTTAATTTCAGAGACTACATCTATTACAATACCATCTATATTATTCCTAGGTCTATAATTTCCGAAAAACATTATCTAAGTTCAGGGATAATTTATTAATGTCCATCCATGATTTTAGTTTCATTAATTCATTATTTATATAATATATATTAAATCATTAAAATTATCACTAGAATAAAATATATTAGTATCATCCGCAAATAGAATTAGTTTCAATAATTTAGATACATTAAATATGTCATTTATATATAAATTGAACAACTTTGGGACCCAAAACAGATCCTTGTGGAACCCCACAAGAGATGTCCAGTAATCCGGATTTAAACTCACCCATCTGCACATACTGATGTCTCCCGGATAAATAACTTCGGATCCAGTTCAAAGCCACTCCCCTAATACCATATCTTTCCAGTTTTTTTTAATAATACTGAGTGATTAATAGTATCGAAAGCTTTTTTTAAGTCAATGAATATTCCAGCTGCATATTTTTTCTATCTAAGCTATTTGTAATTTCCTCCACTGCATCAATTATGGCCAATGATGTTGACCTGGCTGACCTAAACCCATACTGACTTTCATTAATATACTATATTTATCTATAAAACCTCTCTAATCTACTATTAAAACATTCTCCAGAATTTTAGAAAACTGAGGGAGCAAAGAGAAACAGGTCTATAGTTTGTGTAGATATGTTTGTTTCCATTTTATATAGTGGGATTACCTTCGCAATTTTCATATTTTTTTGGAAATGATCCTGTTTGAAATGATAAGTTACATATGTAAGTTAAAGGTTTAGATATACTATATATAAATTTAATTAATGATATCTATATCAAAACAATCTGTAGACTTTATTTTTACACTTATTAACTATATCCACTAATTCTGCTTCACTTACACCAGACAGAAATAATGTCTTTGAATTTATTTCTATGTGCATGTGATCCATTCATTGTCTTTAATAGGGATCTTTTCTGCCAAATCCAGCCCAAACATTCACAAAAAACTTATTAATACTATCAACAATTTCATTCATATTATAATTATCACTGTTTTTATCAATAAAATAGTCTGGATATGAATGCTGCAATGAATCCCTTTTAATTATATTATTTAGTATACCCATACCCTTTTAGTATCGTTCATATTCTATTAATATGTTTGTAAAATATAATTTCTTACTAGTTCTTATTATATCAGTCAATTATTTTTAATCTATGTTCAGATTCTTCAGTCCTTAATCTAATGAATTGTCTATATAAAGTATTTTTCTTTTTACAGGCATTTGTAAACTCTTAGTTAACCATGGGGATTTATAGTTAAATTTTTACTAATTTGACGAATTGGACAATTTTATTATATGCTGAACTAAATATTCCTAAGAAATTATCAAAAGCACAATCTACATTTTTTTCTATATATACAGCATTCCAATCCTGCTATTAAGTCATGATACAGTGAGTTAATTGCTTCCTCAGTTCTAAGTCGTTTACATTGTTTTTGGAATGATTTCTTATAGTCAAATTTCTCATACAGTGTGAAGATGGGAAGATGGTCAGTTATGTCACAAATCATTAAGCCACTAACATTTATAGACTCCATATTGTTTGTAAAATATTGTCATAAGGTAGCACTATGCGATGTAAATCTACTTGGTCTTGTAATAGTTGGATATAGACTCATACTGTACATTCTGTTAATAAAGTCATCAGTTGATGAATGTTTATTCGGATTGATCAAGTCAATATTGTAATCACCACAAATTAATATTTTCTTATTACTTATTACAGAGAATGTTTTCCAAATATTTCCAAACTTGAGCCTGGTGATCTGTATACACAACTTAATATAAAATTTTTCTTTTTCTCGTTGATAAATTTCTTGATACACATTCAAGTATATAATTTATTGCTATTGTCATATTTTCAATTACTTTAAATTTGAATCTTTTATGAACATATAACGCAGCTCCTCCTCCTGATTTGTTTGTTCTGTTCACATAATTTAGATTATAATCCTTTAACTCAAAATCATTCTGAAAAAGTTTCTGAAAGCGCAATAATACTAAATGGCTGTACAAAATGTTGTAAATATTCTTTGATAGCATTGAAGTTTGCATACATGCTTCTACTATTGAAGTGAATAATTGAAAATTTACCTTCAGACTTAATGTTATTGTAGTCATCTTCAAGGTAGTAGTTGCAATTAATATTGTTAGACGATACAAATTATCAGGGTCTAATTGATCTTCCAAGTCTAGTGTTTTATTTTAGTTCAGTGTATTCAATTGATTTCAGTTCCAAGTGCCCATAGTCTAAAATCCTTTGCTGTAACCCTATGTCCTTATCATTTATAGTAGATGAATTATAATTGAATGTCATTGTATGAGTATACACAGAAGCATTTATTTCCCCTCATTAAACAAAACTTGTCTTTATTCATATTTTTCCATGTTCTCTCTATCTTTAATCAAGTCCTCTATGTCTTTAACTACCAATACTTTAGCCTCTTCAGGTGAACCATTCAGTCTGATGTATATTTTACAGTTCATAACCCAAGTATTTTGAATTTTATTCTGTTTCCTTAAGTATCTGGCTTTTTTAGCAATATCTGCATTTCTCTTGGTTAAGTGATCGTTCAAGTATACATTGGTACCTTTCAGCTTTTTTCCTTGTTTCATCAATGCGATCTTATTTTTCCGATTGACAAACCTCAGAATCACAGCTGGTGTATTATTGTCCTTCTTCCTGGGGAGAGGGTGACAAGCCTCGATTGAGCCCACATCCAGGTGTATGTCCCTGGACGCAAAAGGCCGCCACCTGTTGCTCCGCGGAGCTCACCTCCAGGTCTCCGGGCTCGTCCTCACTGCCAGCAGTCACCGCATGAGCATATGAGCGGGGTTTTATCTTGAGCCCAGTCACAATCCCGTCATTGATCCTGGAGTATTGCTCCAAGTCCTCCACTTTCCTCTCCAGCTCCGCTATTTCTTGTCCCTTTCCTCGATCTGAATTCGTAACTGTGTGACTTCCTCCAACAATTTGAGAATTTTATCCTGTTTAGCCTTTATAGTTCCTATATCCTGGGAAAGAAAATCAAGTGCCTTTCTTATGTCCTCTGTCTCCTCCACGGCTGGACTTTTCTTCGGTGCCATCACGATAAAAATAGTACCCAAAAACCGCAACCACAGTACGCTGATGGCTAGCTTGTGCTGCAGCTAACACACGTTAGTTTACGGCTTACCGCTATCTCCGGTCCATATGAATATCAGTGTCACCAATGAAACGAAAACAAATTTTCAGTCTCTGCGATGCATTTAGGTCTTATTTAATGGTAGTTGAACAAAACGTCCAGTAAATGTCCAATACTAGCCAGCAAGCAGCATGACGAGGGGAATCCAACATTAAGTGCTGTAGTTTTACATTCCACTTTTCGCTGTCGCTGTCGGTATTTCAACGTTCAAACGTGCACACCCCCTGCATAAAACATCTTATTGCGAAGTCGACTGTTGAACCGTTCTGGTTTAGCCTCTCGAGATTCTTGAAACTCAAAACTCAAAACTCCAACTCCAACTCACTCGGCATGTCGCCTAACATATACCTTTCTGGATCCTGGGAGTTCAGTTACTTTTTGCTCAGAAAAATTGATGAATGAACTGAACATCAGAGGTCAACATTTGTCTGCGTAACCATGGGACAAGAACAGTCTGTATCTTATAATGCTGTTTACTGGCTTAGAGGTTGGTGGAATTAACGGCAATCGTTTCTTTTCCCTTCCTGAAGTGTATACTCAGAAGAGAATACCTGTCAACTCAGACAATATTGTAACACAGGAGGAAATATCCAAATGGCCATATTTGGACAGAGTAAAAATCCCAAAATTGAGGCTAATGTTGATTTGCTTGTTGGAGTCAATGCGTCCCAAGTGTAGATGAGAAGGAAGGAGAATCGTTTGATTCTGATTAAATGGATTTTAAGGCGGCATTTTATGCTCTTTAAGAAACTGTTTCGACCAACCAAAGGTGAACTTTGCTTTGTTAACGAAAAATACACAAGCAAGCCAGGAATGTCAAAGTAATATCAAGGATGAGGACCAGACTCAAGACTTTTCGAAGGGTCTAGTACATGCAGTAAAGATTAAAACTAACGGTAGTGTTTTAGACTTGTTAAAAGCTTTGCTACAAATGATTAAGGGGAATAAGAGTTTGTGGTTGTAACATTGTCACAATTTATTATCAGATGTTTGTAATATGGCTCCTTTATGTATTTTGTGTAATTGTCATGTCTGCCTGCCATAAGCAATTAAGGGGCCGGGTGTAGGAGCCATTTTAATGTAATTCATGTCTTGTCCATGGGTGTCACTGTAATGTGGCTGTATATTTAGAGCACGGGGTTAATGAGATAACAGGTGTGTTTGGTGGCTGACCGTGCTAACCGTGCTAAGCCATACATTGTTTTACTGCACAGATGATTGCTTACGTGTTGACCTGGATTATGGATAAAGTGTTCTGTCTGCAAGGTATGAACTTTATGCTTAAGAACAGTATAAGAACGAGAGCTCACAGGAAACTGATGGAAGCAGTGTTTTTTGACTGGAACAAAATAAAGAGACAGTTTGCATTTTAACATCTGCGGGTATGGACTTCATGAGCACACGTGATTAACGTGCTTACTTCTGCCACCGACACCAGCGGCTTAATGGAAGACCGTAATAAATGTGTGGCTACAATTGTTACAGAGACTCTGACAGGAGGATGTTAGTGGACCCAAAACACAAGACGCAAGTGAATGTAGTGATCATGAAATGATATCAGAGTTATGGCAAGAATAGAAGTCTGAACTTAATCTCACTGATTCTTGAGAGAAGAGACAAAACATGTTTGAGATGTTAGTTTTTTATTTCATAACACATTATTATAAACTGATATATTTGTAGACAAAGGTCTCAGCTAATGAACAGGTTTTTCTGAAAATGTTTTCTTCTAAAAATGTACTTCAGAACTTAATTTGTGTCAACTCCGTCAGACACATTAAAAAGATGCTATTTAATTTGATCATCAACAACAGTGTAAAATACACATGACAAATATACAGCAGTAGTAGTAAAGTGAGATCTGTGTGTCTCTGAAGAAATATAAACAATAAAGCCTTACAAATAAGAGTTTTACAAATCTGACACTGAAAGAGAAGCTCAAATAATCATCAGTATTATTATGACAAAAACACACTTGAAGAACCTTTAAAGTTCAGCGTTCTGCTTCAGATTTAAGCACTTCCTGAAAAAGATGAACATGTAAAGCCATAAATGAATCAATCTCACCAATATTAATATATGCTGAATCAGTCATCATCAATCATGTACCTGATGTGTGAATATGTGCTTGATCTCCTCAGCTCTTCTGGATCTGATGTGATAAAGCACAAGAATGACAGTAGCCACGCCCACCAGAGCAGAGAGGACCAATCGGATCACAGCTTCAGTAGGACCACAACAGTGGACTGAGGAATAAAAACATCAAAGTGAGATCAGCTCAGTCAATAAACGCTAATATCATCAGCGCTGCCGTACCTGAACATGTGTGACAGAGTTGAGTGATGTCCAGATGTTGAGTCTGGTGGCTGATGGGATTGTTCAGCACACAGCTGTAGGTGTTTTTATCCTGATATTCCACCTCCAGAGGTAGAGAGAGACTGATGCTGAGATCAGACGCACTGATGCTGGACAATGAACTGCTTCCTTTGTACCAGGAGAGAGTCACATGACTCACATTCACCACTGAACACACCAATGAACATGATGATGATGATGATGATGAAGAACACTGTGAAGAGTTACTGCTGATGACAGGAACAGGCAGACGAGCTGAAAACATGAGAGAATAAAGAGAAATGAGGATGAATGAAGAGATTCAAGAAACATCCAGAGGAACCAAGATGATCAAAAGTAGAGCATTTAAAACTATTGAATAGAAAGTTAAATATAAACCTGCTGTTCATGTGAAAGTAAGAGAATTAGTCATTTGAACTCATTAGTCATGATAAGATACTTCTTTAGATCTAGCTGTAATAAATAAAACACGTGAAACTGATATTTAACTCACCGTAGACAATGAGATGAAAAGAAGAAGAACGCTTGCTTTGAAGATAGGAATGAATAGAAATGAGGATATAATTTTTATATTCTCCAGTGTTTCATTGTGATGTTTGTGATGGTCAGAGATCCAGTTTGATTGTCCAGCTTCAGTCTGTCTCTGAATCTCCCATCAAGAACATCATCATTTACAGTGAATCTGTTGGCCGTTACATTGATTTCAGCTATTAAAATCCTTCTAAACCACCACTGAATCACATCATAATCCTTCATTTCAGTAAGACCAGAGTTTAGAGTGACTGAATCTCCCTCCGTCACTGACACTGAAACAGGGTTTGTCACAGATAAACAAATTATAATGGTTTATTAAATTAAATAGTTTAACATTTAAATTTGAAATAAACAATATCATAAAACAGCAAAAAGAAATAAAATGATGTATGAATTCATTTTAACTTTGTCATTAAAAAAAAATTTAAACTCACCAATAACATCAAGATAGAAATAATACCACTTAGAGTTGATCTGTAGTCTATATTCTCCAGTGTGTTTCATTGTGATGTTTGTGATGGTCAGAGATCCAGTTTGATTGTCCAGCTTCAGTCTGTCTCTGAATCTCCCATCAAGAACATCATCATTTACAGTGAATCTGTCGTCCTGTTTATTGATTTCAGCTATTAAAGTGTTTTCAAACCACCAACGAATCACCATCATCCTTCATTTCAGTAAGATCAGAGTTATAGTGACTGAATCTCCCTCCTTCACTCTCTTCCTTTCACCAAACACTCCTGAAGAACAGAGTTTTTCACAGATTAAAGCTTTAAAATCACTTGATGTTGGTTTGATGAAGCTTCACTGAAATACGTTTAATCATGTAAATGTGACGTGAATAATATTCTGCAGCAGCACAAAGACAAAAGATGATGAATGAAAAGAGAAATAGATTTATATATGGATCAATAACTAAAAAAGACACTTTAATGTTTAATGTCACACTAAAACTAATGCTGTTGAGTATCTGAGCTTCATATTTATAATATTTTATTTAATCAATTCATAACTGAGTTTAGAGCTGAATTCAAACTTGATCTGACAGTAAAATAGGCTAATAGGCATATTATCAAAATAAATGAAGATTATCATAGAATGGTCAGCTGAAGTAAGCACCTTATGAACTGGGAATAAATACAAACTGCACAAAACTACACATGTACATATTTATTTGTATTATGATTTTTTTGCGGGTGGGACGTCCCCACCACTTTCTGCTTAACGCTGCTGCGGCCGGAGACTCTATTCGTTCCGGTGAAATCACAAAAGCGCAGACAATAATAAAGCCACCTTTGAAATACAAGAGCCAAAATAAGCTCTTTTTCTCAGTTTATTAAAGGTCAAATACACTCATAAACAATGTCACAATGCCCATCTTGGTGAGTATTAAAGTAAACACAGTTCAGGAAGAATGTGTGCGTGCGTTCGTCATGTCTTAAAGGGACAGTAGCCGAATAAACGTGCCGCTCTCTCTGTTGTTAATGTTAATCAAACAACAAAAGACAAAGAAACACACTTACTGCTCTGACTGATTAACTTCTGTAACTTAATTGATTAATCTGTATTTACTTTCAGTGAAGATTATCCAATGTTATTTACATTTTGATTACTTGTAAAAAATTGTCACATCAATATGCAGACAAAAAACATTCTAGGAATTACAAGAAAGCACTACAGTATGCGTTCCTCCATCATTTTGACTTTGCATTGCGGCTCTATTTCAAAAATGTCAAAAAACGATTTTCAACTCTTTTGAATTCGACTGATTCGACTCTGGCTCTGTAATTTCAGAATGAGCATAGCCTCGTTTCAGATGTGATGAGTCCGAAGATATTCCAGTTTTGAATAATTATTCTGTCACACTTTTTAATGGACGTGTTTTATTCCTGATAACTATTCTCTTCTTACATTTTTCCATCAGTTTTTTAGTGCATTTTAATTCACTGAATAAAGAGTATTCACCCCAGTGAGTACGGGTTACATTTATTCACATTTTGTCATCATTTGTGTTATGAAAACAAAGTCACCTACATCTTGGATGCGCTGGGGGTAAGCAGATAAACATCACATTTTCATTTTTGGGTGAACTATCCCTTTAAGGATTTTCAGTACATTTAGCATAGATGGGCTATAGCAAGTTATTGACAACATTATTTCTATTATACTTAATTTTTTGAACATATCTACACAGGTTCTGTCTCGCGCACAGACGCGCGTGCGAGCCTCTGAAAGCATTTGGCTGCAGAAAGACGCGTTCGGCGTGTGCACTGCGCTCTAGTGGACTTTTGTTTTCAAGCACTCAGTTCACTCTCGCATAAGCTGTTTTCAGCACACACACTGTTCGTGCCATCACAACAATTGAGCTGCACGTGGACGTCCGCAAACCCTCCCAATGTCGAAAATTTCGTGATGCGGACGGTGCTACAGATGCCCGAAGTATACTTTGGGGTTAAGCCCGTAATAGCGGCCCCCAATCCGCCCGGGCCCATATGTACGTGCATATCCAGACGCTACGCCACTGACTTTGTTTCTTTATTCAATTTCTTACCTGATTACTACTGTTAGACCTACCTGAAAAAATAAAGCAGTCTATTTAATTTATATCTTTATTCTATTGTATTTATTTGTGCTATTGTTAGTAATTGATTTGTTCTTATTTTGTTACTGTTTACTTGTCTTTTTTAAATTCAATTTACCATTTGAATCAAGCTTTGTGCTGTGTGTAACAAATTACCCATTGTAAAACAAATACTCTGAGTTAGCAAATATTTGAGATAATTGTAATGGTAACTGATCAACGTATATATATGAAAAAAGCTTAAAAGTTTTATCATATAAAGCATAAAATCTCATATAAATCTCTTCAGAAGAAACTTTTGATTGCCTAGACTTTCAATAGATGGACAAAAAAATATATATATTAAAAATATCTATATGACAGTATACATTGTTTTTTTCCCCATGGTATTGAAAATGGTATCGAATATCGGTTCTTTTCAGATATCGTATTGAAGTTAGAAATTGCAGTACCATGACAACACCACAGCCTATATATTTACTCCACGAACTAACTCTACAAACATGGAAAAGAGGGATAGATGGACCTCTCGACCTTACGCTGAGGAGAAAATCCAGCGCAACTTTGAGCAGACCAAGCAAAACATGATTATTGCTTCAAACAATGGTATAAAGCTATCAAAATCATTCAATGTAAATGTGATAATCTTAATTAATAATCGCAATTACGCAATTTCAAGGGAATAATCGACAGTTATTTGTCATAATCGTGCATCCCTAAACTGAAGCCATAAAAACACATTTAAAAACTCACCATCCAGACGCCACAAACAGAGCAAAACTAACTTGAGAAACATTTTCTTCATCGGTTCACTGAAAAGCCCACGATAGTAACTCTTAAAATGTCTGAAAACCCTCAGATTGATCTGAAACACACTGAACTGTGATATTTATCTGGTTGTGTGTGAATCCTCCCCATCCTCTAGTTTCCGCTCACACATCCGTCTCCTTTAACATCACGAAAATCAACAAGCTTCTGCTGATTTTACATTTTCAAATGAATTCTGGGCCTGAATGAAACTAACAGCAGAAGAGTGAAATATTGGACTAGATATCTGAATCTACTGGTGTGTTATTTAGTGCTGTGAGCTGTCAATCATATTTGACCTGTGACTCTTATTTGACTGTTGATGGATTCACTTTATTTCAGTGTAAAGATGTTTTGTGTGGAGTGAAGATTGTGATCTTATTAGCAGGAGAGATAATGAAGTAATGCTTCAGCCACAAACTGCTGACACGAGCATCAACCACAAACATCCAGCAGACGCTGTTTATCCACCAGACAGATCAAACCAGACACACTGATGTTTGAACAGATAAAATAAAAGGAAAAAGCCAGTAATCACATGTATAATGTTTGCCTGTGTTGAGTTACTAGACCAGGAAGTGTGCCCATATTAGCCGGTTCTGTCGACACTGCAGAGTAGAACTGTTTCAGGTTGAACTTCCTCAGCTGGTGAAGGAAGTACAGTCTCTGCTGGGACTTTTTCAGCTGGAGTCTATGTGTAACTCCCACTTCAGGTCCTGAGAGATGGTGGAGCCCAGGAACCTGAATGACTCCACTGCTGCCTCAGTGCTGTCCATGATGAAGAGTGGGAATAATGCTGGAGTGTTTCTCCTGAAGTCCACTATCATCTCCACTGTTTTGAGTGTGTTCAGCTCCAGGTTGTTATAACTGCACCAGACGGCCAGATTAGAGGTCTGCGCAGGACTGTTTTTTTCATCCCGCTCTCGCAATTATTCCGGACGCACCCGCTCCCGCCTAAAATCAGTCTGTGTTCACCCGCTATCCGCATTTCACGAGTTCACACTTACAAATAATCAGACAGTAAATAGTATGCATATTTGGCGTGCTGTCCGAAGAGAGGGCTCCGAGCTCGGTATTTGGCCTGAACCCATATTCTGGTTAGGAAAGTAACCAGGGAAGTGTGAGGAGACGGGGTGGTGGAGGGATGCTGTAAACCTGTCGAGGAATATGTGTGAGTCAACTGTGTCTATATATATATATGCTTTCACTCATGTTGACTGGGTATATGTTGATTACTGATTGCTAATGTGAAAGACATTTGTAAGTGTGACTCCGTTGCACACTTACCAGTCAGTGCCTAAACCCTCTACCAAGAAATGAAAAACTACCTGCATGATCTCATTGCACAAGGATGGGTGCAGAAATCAAACTCACCATATGCCTCACCTGTTGTATGCGTCCGAAAAAAAGATGGCATCTTACGTCTGTGTATCGATTACAGACAGTTAAATTGTAAAACTCATCCTGATCGACAACCCATCCCCCGTGTACAAGACATAATGGACAGTTTGGGAGGGAACTCCTGGTTTTCACTTCTTGACCAAGGAAAAGCATGTCATCAGGGCTTCATGGCCAAGGAGAGTCGACCATTAACAGCCTTTGTAACACCGTGGGGCTTGTATGAGTGGATCCGGATACCTTTCGGCCTGATGAATGCTCCTTCGGCTTTTCAGCGCTGCATGGAGGAGTGCCTGGATGAGCTAAGGGATAACATCTGCGTTCCCTATCTGGATGACACATTAGTTTTCAGCAACACCTTTGAAAATCACGTAGAGGATGTGAGAAAATCTCTTACAAAGCTTGAAGCAGTATGGAATAAAGTTAAAGCCTAGTAAATGTGAATTATTTAAGCGTGAAGTGCGGTACCTTGGGAGGATTGTGTCTGCAGAAGGGAGTAACATGGATCCGGCCATTACAGCTGCTGTGACAGACCTGAAAGTGAAGAGACCTAGTACAGTTGGGCAACTGAGAGCAGTCATGGGCCTGTTGAGCTACTATTGACAGTATATAAAAGATTTCTCCAGAATCGCGGGACCCTTGTAAGACCTGCTAAAACAAACTGAGACAAACGAAGAGCAGTGCAAAGAGACAAAGAACCGACAGTGGAAAGGAAAGAAAAGGGGAGTGCCTTCTCAGATGCCAATCGTGTGGACGGACAAGCACCAAGAGATACTGGAGGGACTGATAGACTGTGAGCCTCCTGTTCTCGCATTTCCTGACTTCTCACAGCCATTCGTACTTCATACTGACACATCAAATCAGGGACTTGGAGCTGTTTTGTATCAAAAACAAGACGGAAAGTTTGGGGTCATCGCGTATGGGTCCCGAACATTGACAGCTGTGGAAAAGAAGTACCACCTCCACTCAGGAAAACTGGAGTTCCTGGCCTTAAAATGGGCTGTCACTGAAAAATGTAAGGATTATTTGTACTATGTACCCACATTCACCGTGTTTAGTGATGATAATCCGCTCACCTATGTCTTGACCAGTGCAAAGTTAAATGCAACAGGATGTAGATGGGTGGCAGAACTTGCGGATTTTCATTTTAACATCAAATAAAGGCCAGGCAAGGAAAATGTGGACGCAGACAGCCTATCCAGAATGCCCCTGAACATTGAGACAACAATGAAAGTGTGTACAGGGGAATTACCATCTGACTGTGTTGAAGCGACCATCCAAGCAGTAGAGGCACCGCATTCCAACCTTTCCTGGACTGCCATGATTTCTTTTGATGACCCCAGCTTTGGAGGTTTTTACAAATTTATTAATGCCAATTGTTGACAAACATGCCCCATTAAGACGAATAACAGTAAGAAATATTGCTTCTCCATGGTTAGATGCTGAACTTAAAGAATATATGAGGAAAAGAGATAAATTAAAGTTAGAGGCAAGCTTATCAGGGGATAATGGATTATGGGAAAGGTACAAGCAATTAAGAAATTTTGTTGCAAAGTTAAACAGAACAAAAAAGAAGAACTATTATGAACATAAATTTGAGGAACTAAAATCAAACAGGAATAAATTATGGAATACATTAAACCAATTAACAGGGCGGAGAGATAAATCTGTACCAACATTTTTAGATGTAGGTGATACTTTTTTGCCTAAACCTGCTGATATAGCTAATTATTTAGGAGATTACTTTACAAAGAAAGTCCGGAATTTACAAAAAGATATGATTTCACAGGAATACCCTGATTTATCTTTAAAGACATTTAAATATACAATTATGCTTAATAAATCATGTACATTTAAATTCGACAGAGTAAGTCTTACTATAGTAGAAAACATATTAAAGTTAATGAAAGATAAACCTTCTGGTGTTGATGAACTGGATGTCAAACTATTAAAGATGGTTGCTGATGTGATTACTATGCCTATATGTTATATTATTAATTTAAGTTTAGAAAAATGTGTTTTTCCTGCTAACTGGAAAAAAGCTAAAATTGTGCCTCTTCCTAAAAACAAAAGGGAACATTTTTCTGGGAAAAATAGCAGACCTATAAGTATCCTGCCAATTTTGAGTAAGATTACGGAGAAAATAGTCTATGATCAAATTAATTTGTATTTCTCTAAAAATGGGTTAAATTCACTTTATCAACATGCTTATAAGAAAGGGCACTCTACAACGTCAGCCTTAGTTCAGATGACGGATGATTGGTTGCATGAAATTGACGATAGAAAATTAGTTGGTACTGTAATGTTAGATCTGAGTGCAGCATTTGATTTAATTGATTATGATCTATTATTGAAAAAATTAAGTTGTTATGGATTTGAAAAGTGTGCAATCCAATGATTTATAGCTATCTTACTAATAGGAAGTTTAATGTACTGTTTAATGGTAGTTATTCCCAGACAAAGGTTCTGCGTTGTGGGGTGCCTCAAGGTAGTTGCCTCGGACCATTGTTATTTTCTATTTTCATTAATGATCTGTCTTTTGTTTTGGGGTGTGCCACTATTGCCCTATATGCAGATGACTTGACTATTTTTGTGTCTGATTATGATTCTACCAGGCTTAATAATGTATTAAACAATGAACTAAAATTAATTGAAAATTGGATTATAGAAAATAAGTTAATTATTAATGTTGCAAAGAGTAAATGTATGATGTTGGGATCTAATCATCTTTTAAAAGATTCCCCTGCTCTGAACTTGTCAGTTGGTGGTTTGATCATTGAACAAGTGGCTGAGGCCAAATTGCTCGGCGTGATTGTGGACAGCAGCTTGACCTTGAACACTCAGATAAAACTAATACTGAATAAAATGGGCAGGAGTATGGCTGTAGTTCGCCATTGCAGGAAATGCATACCGATTCGCATACGGAAAACTTTGGTGGAATCAGTAGTTTTGTTTCATCTGGACTATTGTTCCATCATTTGGGCTGCAACTACAGAGAATAATTTAAACAGATTACAGATTGCACAAAATAAAGCTTCTCAACTTGTCCTAAACTGTTCTTTTAGAACAAGTATTAGGGACATGCACAATCAGTTAGCATGGCTTCATGTAAGAAGCAAAATTAATTATTCTCTTATTAAATTCTTAAAAAATATAATTATTACAAAAGCACCTGAAATTATTTATAATAGATTGACTTTCTTCAGTGATGTTCATACTCATTCCACTCGTCAATCAAGTGAAGGGATTTTCTTGTTACCTGTCTGTCGAACAAATCAACTGCAAAGAACATTGTGTTTTAGAGCAATGGTGCCATGGAACTCGCTCCTGTTGTTTTTGGTTTCAGAGAGTCACAATGTTAGTTTTTCCAAAAGACTGAGACTGTATTTATTTACTTTGGAGTAATTGTAATTATGTAATTAATAATGACTGTATAATGAGCTATGGCAATTGAAATGTGATTTTTATACTATATTATACTATGATGGTAATATTTAGTATTTGGAAGAGCTTATGTTGTTATTGTTATGTTGTTATGTTTAGTGTATATGTGTTATGCTGTGTTATGTGTGTGTGTGTGTGTTAGTTATACGATTGAGAAGATGTTGTGTGCACTTCTGTATTTGTCCTCATTGTTGTTCTGCTTTGATGTTAATATTTTGGTAAAAACTGTTAAGACCCCAGGAAGAATAGCTACTGCTTAATGGAGTAGCTAATGGGGATCTAAATAATAAACAAACAAATAAACCCTGACATCTGAGCACGTGTGTGAACCACTGCTTGTGGATGAGATCAGACAAGCACAGCGAAATGACCACATTGGACAGTTTAAGTTGTCCAACAAAAAGCCAACGGGACATCTGTTTAAGACCTTGAGTGCACAAAGTAAATGTTTACTGCGCAGTTGGGATAAACTTTTCTTGGGAGACGATGGCATCTTCCGTAGAAAGATGAATACCCGAACACAGCTGATCTTACCTGCGAAGTATAAGCAACATGTGCTGAGAGAATTACATGACAACATGGGTCATCAAGGCCTAGATCGGACAATGTCATTAATCAGAGAAAGGTTCTATTGGCCACGAATGAATTATGATGTTGATCATTATGTGACCAAAAGTTGTGCTTGCCTGAAACAAAAGAAACCATGTAAAGAGACCAGAGCACCTCTGAAAAATATTGTCACTATCACCCGTTTGAGCTTGTTTCCACTGATTTTTTACATTTGGATAAATGTAAAAGAGGGTATGAATTAGGGGTGTCACAATGTACCAGTATTGACGATAACCGTGATATTCAAAGCATGGAATATCGATATCATGTTAATTTAGGGTGTGACAATATACCGGTATTGACGATAACCACAATATTTAAAATGAATAGGACGCTTATGATATCATGACATGTAAATACTCCAGCGCCAGTACCTGGCTGAGCTCTCAGGTGGCAGTATTGCACCTTAACGCTGACACCTGTCAAACAAGAAGAAGATGCAGCGCACAGCTATTCCTAGCGGGAGAGTGAGAGAAAAAAGTAAAGTAAGCTCGACAGTATGGGAGTTTTTCGGCTCCTTAGACAGCCCAATCCTCAGGATTTGCCTAGCTACAGTCAGTGCGAAGGGTGGCAACACCACCAACCTTTTTACCCACCTCCGTGTCCAACACCCTGCAGATTACGCCATTTTACAGAGAGTAAGTTGTGATTATTTTACTAGTCATGGAATGGGAAATGTTATATTAACCCGTTAACAGCGATTTTCTGTATAAAGGGTGATTATTTTAATAAGTAGCCTGCTGCGTTTTCTTTACTCGTCTTACTCAGCGTGATGTAGCTATGCATGCAGTTATTTGCCCTCAACAATCAAGATTCACAAGCATTTTTTGCCCTGTTGAGTTTTTGTTATTATATCATATTATAAGATGTAGTTGTATTACAATATCACACGAGCAAGAGTGCCGTTTTCCCCAAATCAGCACAAATGCAATGTACCTTCAACTTATTGTTAAATGAACAATGTGAGTAACATTTTAGACACAGTATTGTTAATATTGTTTTTTTCCAAAATGATTAACAGCAGAACAGAGCCCCCATGCAACAGAAATGTTTTTGTTACACTGACTGAATCCGCGTTTAGAACGAATGAATCCGAGCTTCGTTCCTGAATGAATCAGTCATTTGAACACATCGGTTGACTCACTCACTCATTAAGACAGTGACTTGCTGCCACCTACTGGCAGTTTAGTTTCATATTTAAGGGACATTTTAATTAAAAAGTTAAAATTAGAAAAAAAATCTATATTTAAATATTGAATCAAATTTATGTAGACAAATTGTAAATGCTGTGTAAATATATTAATGCCACTTCTCATTCTGTGTCACCTCTGTATTGCAAAGATGGATTTTGTTGATAATTATTTAATTTGATTGGTAACAGCCATAATGTATAGGCTAGTATTAATTTTAATTTCTTCAGGTCTTAAAAAGCCTTAAATTTGTCTTTAAAAAATGTGCAGCAACCCTGAAAGAGAAAAACTAAATAAACAAAGTAAAATAATTTACACTGATATATCCCCCCCCCCCCCCCAAGGATTCTATAAATATCGCGATATATCGATATCGTGAATTTTTTTGGCCACAATAACCGTGGTGTGAAAAATCTAATATCGTGACAGCCCTAGTATGAATACATCTTAATCGTAGTTGACCACTTCACACAATTCGCATAGGCTTACGCAACTACCTCAAAATCAGCTAAAACTGTTGTTGACAAGTTGTTTAATGACTACGCTCTGAAGTTTGGGTTCCCGCAAAGAATTCATCATGACCAAGGAGCGGAGTTTGAAAACCAGCTGGTTGCTCAGTTGAAGAAGATTTGTGGAGTTGCTGGATCAAGGACCACACCGTATCACCCCCAAGGAAATGGGCAGATTGAACGTTTCAACCGAACTATACTCCAGATGTTGAAAACGTTGACTGAAAAACAGAAAAACCAACTGAAAAGACTCCCTAAATAAACTTACCTTTGCATACAACAGCACACGATGTGAAGTTACAGGATTTACATTTACATTTTACTCACTGTTCGGAAGGTCCTCAAGGTTACCTGTGGATCTGCTGTTTGGCTCGACCTCTGAAACAAGAACTACGGACTATAAAGAGTATGTAAAGAGATGGAGGCAAGAAATGCAAGAAGCTTACCAGACAGACAGCGAAGAAGTCAGCAGAGAGGAATAAGAAGAATTATGATGGGAAGGTAAGGAGTTCCATACTGTGCCCTGGAGATTGTGTCCTAGTGCGAAACTTGACACCAAGAGGTGGGACTGGGAAGCCCCGCAACCACCAGGAAGATGTCGACACACAGTAGTATGTCAAGTAGGAGAAGGGAGTCCGATTTATGAAGTGAAACCGGAAGAAGGAAAGGGAAGATCTCGTGTTCTTCACCGTAATCTCTTACTGTCTTGCGATTACCTACCATTGGAGGTTAAACTCAGGAAGGAGTGTAAGACAAAGAAGACAGTGAACGAACAAAGGCTAGCCGACGAAAATGAGTCTAGTCCAGAAGAGGGGGAGGATGAAGACTATTACTGTTACTTACCTGCTGTGCAGCATCAGCAACCTGTGAAAGAAAACAGCGAATTAGATAACCCATACTTACCTGTTGTCCAGCCCAGCGAACCTGAAAAGGAAAAAAAGAGAAGTTAACCTAGAGATAACAAATGCTGATGAAACAACAGCCCAAACAGAGAATGAAGACTTACCTCAACAGGAAGGAGAGATGCGATGGATGAGGAACAACCTGAAGGACAACCTGATGATGTAGCAGATGTTCATGCAGCCCCAGATGAAAGTAACAGTGAAGGAGAACAGGGGTACAGATGGCCTAGGAGAGAGAGGAGACCTCCGAAAACATTCACCTATGATTACCTGGGTACTCTTGCATGTTATAGTGCACAGCATCCAAACACAATGTCATTTCACCCCACACCATTACACACTGTTGGAAAGATTTATAAAGAATGAAGTTGTGTTTATGAATTATACAGACTTCAAGTGTTTAAAAATGAAAATAGCGACGGCTCTCTTGTCTCTGTGAATACAGTAATAAACGATGGTAACTTTAACCACATTTAACAGTACATTAGCAACATGCTAACGAAACATTTAGAAAGACAGTTTACAAATATCACTAAAAATATCATGATATCATGGATCATGTCAGTTATTATTGCTCCAACTGCCATTTTTCACTATTGTTCTTGCTTGCTTACCTAGTCTGATGATTCAGCTGTGCACAGATCCACAGACTCCCTTTGACTCTATTTTGTAACATCTTTTGCAGACGGGCTTTGTGGTGTCCGTGGGCTTGCCCTGACTGTCGGCAATGTAAGCTAAATAATACCATATTTCGCTTCCTGCATCTGCTTTCTCAACAATTTGTGGACGGTCTGCAAGAGCACCTGTATTTACAGCCATACCTCTCGTTTCGTCACCATGAAAGCCGTTGCGCAGTTGAGAGGAATAAACACGCACTCAATGTGCTTTAGAAGCAGCGCGCTGCATGCACACTGCCCCTGCTGTCGCACTTTAGGAAATACAGCTGGCACTCAAAGTACCGGTACTAATAAAATGAAGAACCGGACCGTTTTTAAAAGCAGGGTATCGCGATACCTTTCTAGTACCGGTATATCGTGCTGATCTCGACTGTTGCGTAACAGTCGGTGTTATGTTGAGATTCGCCTGTTCTTCGGAGGTCTTTTAAACAAATGAGATTTACACAAGAAGGAGGAAACAATGGAGTTTGAGACTCACTGTATGTCATTTCCATGTACTGAACACTTGTTATTTAACTATGCCGAGGTAAATTCAATTTTTAATTCTAGGGCACCTTTAATAACTTACGTTTAACATAAGTGTAAAAGTTCGTTTCAGATTTCCTCTGTGAATCGCATGTGCTAGTCATGCATTTCATACTAATGATGGAGACCATCTGACAAATAGCATGATAGTAGAGTTCAGTTATTAATATAATGTGTGTTTTTGATAAATGATGCAACAGTTTAGTTTGATAAAATGTGTTTGTACTGAAAATGTATATCAAAGGATAATTCCTGCTGATAGGAACATTTTCAGGGTTGTTTCAAATGTTTAATACAGCAGAATGTTATATATGTATATGTTATAAATGAATATATTATATTATATTATATTATATTATAGATTATATTATATGATATCTTTAATTGTGGACACAGAAGTCTATGAGAAAAATGTATATAATTAACTCTTTTATAAGTGATTCTGTCACTCATTGGAATATAAAGAAAATACTTTAACTGTTTTAAATGGTTTAAAAAAAAAAAAAAACAGACTCTGATGGTGAAGCAGCAGCAGCTCCGTGTCCTGTGTTTCATTAACAATTATTTCTCCCCTCATCCGGTGAGGGTACTACACTAACAGCTGGCTGAAGTGACGTGATGATTGTTGCTCCTCCCAAATTTTGTTAAAGTCCCTGCAAAGTCATTTTAAAGTATGTGTTCTGAGTTTGACACACCGCAGATAAATGTGTTATTAACCACCCAGTCAAATTTGAATGATTAAAAAAATCTGCAAGTAAATTAAATAATCAAAATCTCGAAAAAATAGGCAGCGCTCTCTGCTCTCAAACGCTGGGGGCGTGTCCGCTGTTGGCGTGTCCGCTGTTGGCGCTGAAACCACACCCACTCGCGAGAGCTGCAGCCTCCCCTGACTTGTCTGAGTCAAACATACTGATGCACACGGGTGGACTGGCCATCTGGCATACCGGGCACTTTCCCGGTGGGCCGACGTGCATTTTAGGGCCGACCACAAAAAAAAAAAAAATTCTCTCGGCCCATGAACAGGCCCATAAAAGTGGTAAGCCGCCCAATGTTTTTTCAATTGACACTGGGCTGCCCAAAACACTTTAGTCAAAAATATCACAGAGGCTAGTTTTTTTTCCTTCTGACAGACGTGGCCCATGAAACATGTAGCTCAGAGGCCCATTGGTTGTTTTCTTGATTGACACTGGACTGGCCCAATCATATCTTTGAACAGCACCATCTATGGGATTTCTGCCTGCATGCAGTGTCAGTGTGATCATGGAGAAGAAACGCAAAGGAGGTGAGAGAAAAAATAGGCTCTTTAGGCAGATGCTGCCAAATGTGTCAAATTGACACAAATGTTTTCGGCAGTAGCAGGACCTTCACCAGCTCCCGTGGCTGATGAAAGTGGTGTTGGTGTCGGCGGCAGTGGCATTAACAGTGTTAGTGAGGAGGAGAGGAGAGGGACAGAGATGAGGGAGTGAGGGTAGAACCTGCGGTAAGCCTTGATAAAAATGAGCCAAAAACAAGTGGTGGACAAACTGTTGATGATAACACTACAACAATAAAAGAAGTAGGCAGGCTATACACTGTATGATTGCAGTTTGGCTAAGTGTGCGGGTGTAGAAAGCCATAACGGCAGTGTTAAAAAAGGTCGGAGCAGCTAGTTAACAAGAATCAGCTGACCTTTAAGCTAGTTGTTTTACATCTTCCCGGCTAAGTAAAATATTTTTTTTATATATATTATTATGATGATCCGTTGTATTATTTCGAAAACGTGTTTTTGTCTGCCAATGCAGATAGAAAAGCTACAATTCTGATTAAGAAAGTTTGCATGATGTGCAACGTCAAATTGACACAAATTATTTATATATATATAGCATCAGAAACAAGAATAGGCTATAACACAAGTGGCTTATATAACATAAGTGGCTTAACATAAATAATAATAGTATTCTGTGCTTATAAATCCGTGAATGAGACCCAATGTCTTTAAATGTCTTAACTTTTCCAATGTCTTAACTTACTCGTCTGCACTGTTAATGCCCTGTGGTTGTTGCACAGTCTAGTTTATAAGGATTCATAGGTGGCAACTAACCATACACTACCATTAAAAAGTTTTTAATACTAGAAATTAATACATTTAATTCAGCAAAGATGCATTAAATTGATCAAAACTGAGAGTAACGACATTCACAAGAGAGCTTAAGACTAATGTACATAAATAATAATGACCTTTTTAGGGATTAATTAGAATCATCATTTGATTGCTTATACATTACATGGCATTAGTAGTTTTAAAGAGTAGGAGTTGGTATACATATTCAGGGCAGGGGAGCGCAAGGACGGGTGGTATTTGTGATCTTATGTGGCGGTGGGCCGGTCTGGGCCAAAATGCCAGGGCCGATTTTTGGTCCCAGTCCATCCCTGCTGATGCATATAAAAATAATTATGTTAGAGGGTTGCAAATTTTAGTAGAGTTACTGTGGACTACTTGTCTGGCTATCACCAGACCAAGCTCAATTTAAAATTGAACATTGGTCTGGAGAGTCTGCTATGTATTTTCTACTGCACAAGAGGCGTGATCAACGAGCATTATTCATGCAATTGGATAGTCCTTCAACCAATTAGATCAACGATCCAGGTGATGTACTTTGCAAAGTGACGCGAAAACTCCAGACAGGTTTAAGCTGCGTTCCATTCGACAAGGTCCCTACGCAGTGTTCACTGCTCCCTACTCCCTGAGCATGTTATATCCGTTGAAGTGGACTTTGCTGACAATAATCACTCATTTGGAACACACTACAAACGTCATCAAAGAAAGTCAACGACGGTGTCCAGGGATGGACTGGGACCAAAAATCGGCCCACCACCACATAAGATCACAAATACCACCCGTCCTTCCGCTATATATAATTTCATGACTATATAGTTATATATTACTAATATAATATATATATATATATATATATATATATATATATATATATATATATATATATAACATTTATTTTATTATTATTTTTTTTTAAGTTGTTTACAACCAAGTCACCAAAATACGATGAATACACACTGAGCATAACCCAACACACAACAGTAAATCTATTAGCCTTATTACAGTTTACATGTTCTTATCACAGTGTTAATTGTTGTTGGTGTTGGTGACTTATATCCATCAAGCTATGGTAAACAAGCTAGATAACATTATAATCGCTAAAATAGCAGACTCACGGAAAAAAATCATCAGTTATCATCTTTTTTTGTTGTTGTTGTTATGGCTAATTAAAGAGAAAATAATCACTTCATCCGATGTTTTTGAATAAAATAGCCTTGACAGCCGACTTACTGGAACTCATCTGTCTGTAGAACTGTTCTCTCCCGCCGGCACCGCCGGACTTCTACAGAATCTACACACAAGCGAGTGTGACGTGCGCGGTGGACCAAACCACTGTGAGGCAAGGGAGGGGTGACTCAAAATGTTTCTAAACTTAAAACGCCCGTTTGCGTTTGTATTGCTTTACTACTTACATAATTATTTTAAGTTTATATAATTTATGCACAATACTTAGCGTGGTTATTAATTATATTTTTTGGGGGGGACAGCACTCAGATGGGGGGTCCTGACCCCCCGTCCCCCCCGCTATTTACGCCCCTGCTGCTACTGCCGAAAACATTTGTGTCAATTTGACAAATTTGGCAGCGTTTTTTTCTCTCACGCAGCTTCTCTGCACCTCCTTTGTGTTTCTTCTCCATGATCACCATCACACTGAAACTGCGTGCAGGCAGAAATCCTATAGATGGTACTGTTCAAAGATATGATTGGGCCAGTCCAGTGTCAATCAAGAAAACAACCAATGGGCCGCTGAGCTACATGTTTCATGAGCCGCATCTGTCAGGAAAAAAAAAACTAGCCTATGTGATATTTTTGACTAAAGTGTTTTGGGCCAGCAGCCCAGTGTCAATTGAAAAAGTAAAAAGTATTGGGCCGCCGATCTAGGCCTACTACTTTCACTTTCATTTTTTTTTTTTTTTGCGGTCGGCGACCGTCGGCCCACTGGGAAAGTGCCCGGTATGCCAGATGGCCAGTCCGCCCGTGCATTTACTCTATATTTAAGCTGTATTTAAGTCTAAATTTAAAGTACAGTATTTTAGGGTTTTATTCAACTTTACTGCACCTCACTATTGTAGGCTATTTATGAAAAACTGACGTTTCAGTTCACTTACTTTTGTCGTGGGCACAAGATAATAATTCGTGGGAACGTGATAAAGTCGTGGCCTCGAGATCATATGGTGAGGGATATATTTTTCTCGTGGTCACGACTTCATTATGTTGAGGGAATGACATCTATTTCTTATGGCCACGAGTTAAATGTGTAAACAACCTGCGCTACCATAGCAACCTGGAATTATCAGAAATTATAATAATATTTATATTTAATTAAGAAAAAGCGCATAATTAAGAAATAATTATATTAACATGTTGCATATTGTGTTGTGTGCGATGCCTACAGCAGCATTCGAATGAAGTTTATCAATAAATAATAGAATATGCCGTGTATATTTTTATCACATTCAACAGTCTTTGAAATCAATTCACTGATTGTTAATTTTTTTTATTTCATATTTTTATATTATTTATTAATATTATTGGCCTATTATTGGTTCATTTTGTCTTATTCATTGTTAGCCCTATTTGCTTTATTTTCTCCTTCATTTCCCCGTATCCTTTCGGTAGGCCTATATTATGTTAGCTATATTTTGTAAATACTTTAAATGCCAGATCATGCCAATAAAAATGTGAATTTATGATTGTAGCCGTGAAGATAGGCTAAATGAGGGTCTGTTATCATTTGTAGCCCCTCGTGCCCGTGACAGCATTTGAATGAAGTTCAAATAATTTATTATTAATTCAAGAATATTTAAGCTACAAAAAAAAAAAAAAAAAAAAAAAAAATCCATTCACTGATATAACCTAGACAAAAACTTAATTTTGTTCATAATTTTATTCATTTTATTTAGGTTTATAGGCATATTATTATTATTATTATTATTAAATAATAAAGACAAGATCAGTTTAAAAGGCTGTGAGATCGGAAGGATAAATGTTTTCTTCTAGGCCTTTATTATTTAATGTTCTTACATATTCTTTTATCATTCTTAATTAAAATCCATATCTAATAATTACAGGTTGCTACGTCGCGCAGGTTGTTTACACATTAAACTCGTGGCCACGAGAAAAATATATCGTTCACGGAAGTTTGTGCTTGCTGAAGGCTCGTCCACTCCTGACTGCAAAATGGAAATATTTCCTTGACTTTCTAACATTTATAGATGGAGAATATGTCTGTGAAATGTAAGTTATGCACTGAGGAAATTATTGGATGTCACTGTAAGGCCCACCCAGTTTCCCACAGGACTCTTACTACTCTTATAGTAGCTTTGGTTTGGTTATGCCATGGTTTCCCATGTACACTTAGCTAGAGTAACGTTACAATAAACAGAGGTAAGGCTCACCCTATTAAGGTTGGTCGATCAACATTCTGTTGTCCTAAACGGAAATTCCCTTTTAGCCTTTACAGTCTAAGTACACTTGAACTAATGCCAAGCGTTAGTCGGAGCTCTAAAATCACAGTCGGTGTGCCCTATCAGTCCCTCCAGAAAAACGCGATTATGCGATCGCCTGATTTCATGCATAATCAGCCAAAGTCCGCATATTTATGCGGGGGTCGCATTTTTTCAAATACGCCGCACTTTCGCCGCATAAATTGCCGATTTCAGCAAGCAAAATATATGCGGGGCTATCATGATTTCATAATCCCTGCATTTTCGTTGCAAAAAAGTGACATATATCTTAGCAGAAAGTTGAAAAATGTTGCGTTTACTTCACACTAAAGTAGTAAAGCGCCATTATTTTCCCCCTATTGCCATGGGAACCTTGTGAAGTGACGTACGCGACGTGAACATCATCTGCAAACCATGAAACCATGATGAAGCACACAAATCATTCTCATTTGCCAATATAAATAAGCGCAAAAGACCCGCGAAGCAGTTTCCCGGTGTGTTACATGACAGCGGGGGCAAAATATTTTTGCACTCCGTGCAACTGCGTGTTGAAGCTGGAAAACCACTTTCACTTTGCCACCGCCAAGGATGGTTAAAGCAGCAGCGGAAGCAGGCAGGAAGAAGCACACATTTTTTAAAATATTTTATTTATTCATTTTTATAGAAGTTGTTAGATATTAATAATAATACGTTTATTTTATATAGCGCCTTTCTACAAACTCATATTCCTTTTGTAAAGCTACAGAACTTGTTTGACTCAATGTTTTGAAAGTTTGAGCCATGTGTTAATTAAGGTCTGAAATAAAACAGAATGAGAACTTAAATATTCTGTGATTTAGTATGCTTGCTTATCATAGGAAGTAATAGGAAATTACTCTTTACATTAAAGTAGTAGCCTAGTGAGAACAGGGTGGGGGGATCACCTTTTATTTTTTTCTGTTTTTCATCAAACCGCAGTTTTTGCAAGTTCCCGCAATTTCATCGCATAAAATTGCAAAAATATCCCGCATATTCCATCGCATTTTTTAAGAAAACGTGCCGCAAAATCAAGCATTTTAGCCCGCAACAATCACAAAAAAATTCCGCGTTTTTCTGGAGGGACTGCCCTATGCTCCACTCAACTGGACTGTCCGTTAGTCCGTTACTAACCTGACGCAGATTTGCGGTAACAATGGATACATCCTAATCTACTGAAGCCAATAATTTCAGAGTAAGTCAGAATAAATCAAATGTGACAATTTATTAGTCAGGTAAATGTATCATGCCAATTACATAATCGATTCAAAGATGATCAATACAAAACATCAAATGCTCAGAAATAGAGTAAGATGAATACCTGACATTAGGAAAATACACAATGCTGGGTGTCCTGGGACCATTGTGACATTTCAAACGATACCAAACATGACTGTTAATTCATTTGCATTGACAGACCATTATAATTTGTATATAATCTTTTTAAGTGAACTGAGTGATGGGAAGAATGTGTAAAGGGAAGGAAGTGGGGGAGAAGGAGCAAATGTGAAGAAAGGACAGGATGGAAAGAAGCTTTCCCGCTTCACGCTGTGGGGTGTGGAGACAAATGGCTGTATGCGTTTGTGCTGTCCATATCTCAGGAGATCAAAGTATCTGAGGATCTGTTGATCTTACATCACTTTAGCTTAAAAAGGTATTAATAGAGGAATGTTTGTTTCCACCAATCGCTGCACAAGTTAAGGTTACATATGATGACGGCACATTAGTGCTAGCCCTCCCTGAACCCATAGAGATTGCATTGCAGTTCGAAAAAAAAGTTCTTTGAATGGAAGTCTATGGGAGCACTCAGGGCAACTGAGGGCCTCACCATATAATCTCGAGGCCACGACTTTACATCAGATGGCCACGACATAAGGATGTGTAACTGGTAACTGGTAAGAAAAAAAAATAGAAATGCAGGAATGAATGTAGGCTAATTGTTAAATAACCATTTAAGTGATAAAACGTATCATTACTGCTTATCTAAAACAGTGAAAATTCAGTATTTAAAGCATGCCAAAGGGCTGGGATCTAAAAAAAAAAAAAAAAAAAAAAAAATATGTATTTAATAATTTTTTTTTTCACATCCTTCCCTATATTGTCCTACAAACAATGTTCATATTGAAGGCTATGAAAACAAACATGAATGTAACTGTTTAGTATAGGCCAATGCAATATTATGTGCAAAAAATGGGTCAAATCACACTAGGCCTGCATTCTAACATTGTAACATTACAATTTAAAAACAAAATGTTTTTTAAAGCAGAAGTTAAATACACTAAAGGAAAATAAATAAAAAAAGCACAGACTAATTATTAGGCTATTTTGATTACCCTTTAATAGTCACTTTACAGCTCTCATAAAAAAATACACTTAGGCTAGTTGTATGTTCGAAATATGGCATAATTATGTTAGCCAACAAAAACAAATTTTCAACAACAAATATTTTTTAGCAAAATGTATATTTTAGTCAGAATTATTTCACTCCTATTCAATTAAACTCCGTCTGTTAGGCGCGCCTGCGCGCGGCGGCGCTCGTTCACGGAAGTTTGTGCTTGCTGAAGGCTCGTCCACTCCTGACTGCAAAATGGAAATATTTCCTCGACTTTCTAACATTTATAGATGGAGAATATGTCTGTGAAATGTAAGTTATGCACTGAGGAAATTATTGGATGTCACTTTAGCTTAAAAAGGTATTAATAGAGGAATGTTTGTTTCCACCAATCGCTGCACAAGTTAAGGTTACATATGATGACGGCACATTAGTGCTAGCCCTCCCTGAACCCATAGAGATTGCATTGCAGTTCGAAAAAAAAGTTCTTTGAATGGAAGTCTATGGGAGCACTCGGGGCAATTCTCGGCCAGACTGAAATCGCCCAAAAAGAGGCGGTACTCCACTTGACGCTGATTGGACTATAGCATATATCCAGAGGCAGAACAAACAGCCTAGCAGTGACAGCTAGCATAACTGTGGTTGAATGTGATTGAAAAAAATCTATCCCTTTCGCACTTTGGTGGTGCCTCGCCCTATTGCTCTAATGCAGTGGTTCTCAACCTTTTTTGGGCCAACGCCCCCCTGTCCATTATCCAGGTCCTTTACCGCCCCCCCAAACACCATTAGCCTACATCATGAATCCATTTTCCAAACCGTGTTTTTGTCCTATCCTGAATCACTATGACACACCTATAATAAGAGTTTGTATTGTATATTTATATTGGGACTATTAGACTGTTTCAAGTCAGCACCGCTGCGGAGTACAGAACAAGACGCCTACACTTTTGATTATTTACCGCTAGAGCTCCAAAAGTTACGGACTGCAGCTTTCATAATTAAAAAGCATGTCACTGAAAGCCAAATAGGCTAACAGATTTGATTTGACTGAACAGTGGCAGGCAGCCGGGACAAGCTGGAACCAGAACCTCCGAAATCTGATCCGGCACCTCATTTGGGGGATCCCCCTCTCATATAACACCAAAAGTGGTCCATGCCGGGTTTTGTGTTTTCCAACACATAAGCAACATATAAAGCAGTGGCTGTCAAATTTTTTTTTTTTAACTGACGCGACCAAGTCAAGCATAAGAATACTAATATACATAAACAGAACAAGAATAAAAACTTGTAAGTATCTATAAACAAGCCCAACGAAATAATTTGAAGCGAAACTGAAAGTAAAAACCGGTGTTCTCAAGCAGCCTCTCTTGTTCGGCACAAATTCAAATATTTCCATATTAGCAATGTATTTGGATGCTGAACTTGTATTTATTGTGTCAAATAGTATTTGTACTTCACTCCCATTTCAATATCAACGAAAAAATTCATCCTCTTCAAATGAGCAAAAATGTATTTGGCAGGACCAGTTTCAGCGATGGTCACGAACGGCACAGACAGGATATTACTGAGTATGTAAAATGAGCAGTGTAATTTTTTATATGTTTGGCTGACGGTATTTTATTTTGATAATGAACAGGCTGTGATGTCAAGTTTGCAATGAATATGTTGAGTGCGCACGCGAGGCGCCGGCGCGATCACTTCAACTGTTTCCTTATACCAGCAGAAACAACTTAAATACTCCGTAATTTACAGATATGAGTAAGACAGTATTCGATACTGCGAAGTTTACTTTTATACACTCACACTAAAAACAGAACATTATGCTGTTGCAAAATAAAGAAAACAGGATGCGCTTTTTGCCATCTCGGTTTCCTTTCCTTGAACTTGTTTGTGGAGCGCCGCACCTCACAAAAATGAATCAAACTCAGCAGTATATAGGCTATTGGCCACAGTTTTTTCTTTCGCTTTGTTAATCAATTAAGTCAAATATATTTTGTTTGTTTATTCATTTTAGACTATGCTTTTATGAAAATGCCAACCCATTTTTAAGTCTCGTGACACGGGGTTTGAAAACCTGTGATATAAAGAATAGCCTACATATAAATTATATAATTACATTTAAACTTCGATGACGATGTTTTCTGAAACTTAAGCGTGCAAGTTGCATGTTTTGCATTATGAAGGGAACTTGTGACTAGAGAGAGCTATTTGTGTTGTTGGATATCGTTTTATTGAAATGCTGTGAGGAGACGCAGAAGAACTGATGAAATACTGGTTAAACAAGTAGGCCTATATGCCCATATACTGGCAGTTTCCACACGAACGCGCTCGCGCACAAAATAACTATTTAAGAGTTTAAACATCTGATTTCTATGTCGAGGGCTGTTTGTCAGACTTTGTTGGGCCTAATACATAATGCCATGGTGTTTTACGCACAAATTGTCATTACACACCATGAGTAGGCTATGCCAATGGTTTCCATCACCTTAACGCGCATTTGAACTAACGATAATAATCTTAAAACTCAAGATAATCTGCGTCTGCCTATTGAATTTCTTTGATAATTCTGGACAGTAAAAACGACCATAGGCTGCTATACGGTCATTTCAGCGCTAATGTGTGCACTTAGGATTTATTACGCATTTAGGAGTGTTGCAAGAAGCTGATTACATTAATCTATACTTTGGAAAAAAAAATAAATGCAATCATGATTTTTATAACAAATTATGTTATAATTATAGGCTTAAATACCTTGGTATCAGCTTAATGTTATCATCAATGGTATAATTAATTCAATTAAAATTTATTTGGTTTGTCATGATTAATTTGTGTCCATAATAAGTAAAATAAAATAAAAATTAAAAAAAAAAATCTTCTAACAAGAATAAACACATATGAACAATTATTAAATTATGTATTATTAATTATTTTTAACTAACCTATCTTGAAATTATCCAAGCAGCGTTTTGCGCTCAGATGTGACGGCGAAATTACCTAAATGTGATTACAGAATACATTTAAATTAATTATCCATCAAATTGTCATTTCTCCGAGTTAACGATAATGCCCAGTAAATTACTTTGTGAACAAAGAAAACATTTTGGCATTAGGCATTAAAAATTTAAAAGTTTTACCTTATAAATAGAATTTAGTTTCATTCATTTTAAAATTCGTCACCGGAGTGAATGGGAACATGATTTATTGAAAATATTTGAAAATATAAGTGGTTCTTAAGTCAGTATTTTTATAATGGCTTGTCAACTTTCCATTCCTCCGCTGCGTGGTTCTCGTCAGCGCTGGATTCAAGCCACCACCGGATTGTTGTCAGCGCGAAACACATTTTTGTGCACGTGAATTCTTGTCAGCGCTTGAGCGCTGGTCTATGACTGGAAAAATAATCGTTGCAAAAGAAACGATACATAGCCTAGCTGACATGTTGCGTTAAACTGGCAGATTTTAGAGTGTTGTAGGCAATTATTTTGCAAGTAATTACACGTTTAATCTTGTCTTGCCTGGATCTTTGGTGTAAACTCGTGAACGCCCCCCAAGAACACCTGAACGCCCCCCTTTTAAAATTTTTCTTCCAACGCCCCGTTGAGAAACACTACTCTAATGAATAAACCGCCCCTGCTCTCAATGGACCGAAGCGTGCTGATGGGCGGCTCTTGCTCTCTCTCTGGCTGATGTGTGCGCGCTCACGTCCGGGAGAAGAATTCCGCCCTTTATGATGTCATTCAGAGCCATGCTCGAAAAACTTTCCCAAACTTATATGAACCATGAAGGAGTGTATTTAGCGTGAGAATCCAACTCTTTAACTGTGTTAATAAGTCAGAATACATGAAATAGCATTAGACATCCTCTTTAAAGCTGCAATCAGTAACTTTTGGCGCTCTAGCGGTTAATAAACAGAACTGCATGTGTCTTGCGGAAGAACATTGTAGCCGGAGCTACTTCTCTCTGTTTCTATGACGAGTTACGCAGTTACTGTGAAACTCTGTGGTTCCTACCAGACCGGTCTAAAATAGTCCGAATATAAACTCTTATTGTAAGTGTACCATAATGATTCAGGGTAAGACAAAAACATGGTTTGGAAAATGGATTCATGTTGTACATTCTCATTATATAGTTTTTGTATATTTTGAACACAAAAAAAGTTACGGACAGCAGCTTTAAATAAATAAATATATATTGATAAATAGCGTTGTGTATTGCACATGTATGTTTATTGCCAGCGGGGGCTTTAACTGTTCATGAGAGAGATTGCCTGAGGAAAGAAACTGTTCCTGTGCCTGTGTTCAGGTGTTCAGAGCTCTGTATCGTGACCAGGGGTGCTATTCAATTCTTATCCTCGTTTCCTTTCCTCGCGTCTTAGCTTCACCCCTTCAGGATGCGAGAGAAGGTCGCAAGGATAAGATGCGAGGACAGAGGAATTGAATCAAGTGAAATGATATCCTCGCTCCCTTTAGCGTCACTTCAAAGCGTCAACAGCTGCACTCGAGGGATCTACCCATATGTTGTTAAAGTTTGGTTATTTAAAAAAATTATAATAAATACTAATAAAGCAAGATGCCCCGTTTAAATATATGAGCTATAACGTTAATTTAAACTGTAAAAGTAAAGCATACATTTAAATTATTGTGACAGATATGAAGGGGGAGGAGAATGTATACGTGCTTCAAGTTTGTAGGCGAGAAAGACTTCTGCAAAGGATGCCCTTGTGTATCCTCGCTCATGACTCCTCAGGAAGCTTCCTCACTCCTCGTTCCTCGCCTCCTTGCGGTGCAGTTAGAGAACTGCGATGTCCTTCAACAAGATGACTGAGCTTGATGGGCTTCCGGGTCATAGGATGGAGGAGCGAGGAAACGAGGAGGGATATTGAGAAGCACCCCAGACGTGTGAGAGGTCCAGAGGGATTCTGACTTACTTATGATTTGAGTCATCGAATATATTTACTGCTAATCAGGTATGATCATATATTTATTATGGTCATGTTTGATTTCGTAAACTGTTACTGTAACATCCTTTTTTTGTTAATGTTGCATAATTAAATGATAGAAATGAATGGTTTTCCTTGTTTCAGTTCAGAAGTAGATATTGGATTTAATGTTACAGATCAAATGAATGAGTTCAGCT
>JAOTNS010001316.1:0-31912 GCA_028476615.1 Culter alburnus | reverse complement strand
AGCGCGTCCCTGACTTAGGGGCTGACACCGCCCTGGGATGATGAACATCTATAGTTTCAGAAAATTAGCGGCCCGATGCCAAGTCCCCACACGAAAACGCAAAGACGTGCGGTTTCAAATTATTACCACCCCTCTCGCGACCCCGGTTTCAAAAAATAGCGGTTTCACCTTTGACAACGCAGATCCTGTGGTTACGAAAGCTTCCGATACCGATATAAAAAAATACAATTGTTTCCCGGAGTCCCAGAAACGCGGGTCTTCCGTTGTGGACGGGGCCTAAATGTGAGCTTCTTATCCTGCTGCTGTCGGATTCATCCCTCATGTTGCTTTCACGATGTGCATGGACCCCCCCCCCTCCCCATCCGGTCCTTGAATCTCCATCTTTACATGGGAAAACCTTGTAAGCGTTTCTCTCCAGTGTGGCATCCATCCCCCTTATAGTGGTTTTCAGATTTGCTGACACATTTAATTCTTGTCACAGCCGTAGTGTGAACACTTGTAAGGTTTTTCTCCAGTGTGAATTTCTTGGTGTTTTTTTTAATTCGCTCCCTGTAGTAAAAGTTCTCACTCACCCCAAAGCAACACATTGAACTCTCTCACACCAGTGTGTATTCTGATGTTCATGTAATATTGCAGCAGTGAAAAATCTCTTTCCACACACAGAACATGAATACGGTTTCTCCTTCATATGAACTGTCAGGTGTTTCTTTCAGCTTGATGCCCTATTAAATGTTTCCCACACTGATCACATGGAATGGGTTTTCTCTCCAGTGTGGATCATCATGTGAATCTCAAGATTATAATTCTTTGTGAAATCTTTCCCACACTGATCACACTTGAACGGCTTCTCTCCAGTATGAACTCTCATGTGAACATCAAGGCTTTGTTTGGTTGTGAAATTGTTTCCACATTGTCTGCATACATACGGCTTCTCTCCAGTGTGGATCTCTTGTGAATCTTAAGATCATATTTAGTTGTGAAACTCTTTCCACACTGAGTGCAGGTTGTAGATTCTTTGCTCTTCTTTCTTTTAAAAACGTCTTTTTAGTCTTTGTGACTCAAAGGTTTTTCTCCAGGTTTGACATGATGTTTTCCTCCACTTCACTCAGTCTTCACTTTCCTCCTCCTCTTTAATCATATCTGAAATGGAAGAAATAAAATAATTTTATTTTCAGTACATCAAAATAATCCAAAGAAAGAAATATACATATATACATAAAAGTGAGCCCTGATGTAATAGCAGAAACTAGACAACTGCTATAAAATATTATCATCACCTTGATGCCTTTTTATAAATTAATGAATGTTAAGTAATGTCCCTGAAACTTTTTATGAATGAGGATCATTGATCTTCAATATTGTTTTTAAAACATTATAGACAAATCTCATGTTTCTGTAGTGAGAACTTCAAGATGGAGTAAGTAGATTTTAAAAAACACAGTTTGAAAGTTAGTTGGGTGACCCCAACATTAATCGCGTAACCAATCAGCATTAGGGGGCGTGGCTATAACATCGAGGAGAGAGAACGAGTAAGAGGGAGATTTGAGGGAAAAAAGCAATACAAAAGAGCTCAAACGAACATCACTAGAATCCTGCATTTATATGATAAAAGCTTTCCAGCGCTGGGTAAAAAAATATTAAATTAAATCATTATTTTGTTGTGCGTCAGCTGAGAGATCGCCTCTTATTTATCACAGACCAACGAATTTCTTATCAAACTGAGATGTTTCTTTCTTTTAGGTACGTCCGTGCGTGCCGCGAGATCGAGACACGTCCCACCCGCAAATGAAGCCAATACAATAAGCCTAGCCTACTTTGAGGAAACTATTCAATATTCCACAGAATGAATAGTCTTGTTTTATTTGTTATATATCATTATGTCGTTGTATTAGAAACACCCTCGCAGCATTAACATTCTCAACATGAGTCAGGAGAAACTGTGCATCTCTTTAGTTTACAGATTTCATTGCAGGAGAATATTTGTTTTAAATGTGAATTGTTTGATTTAAAAAGTAGACATTTCATGTTTTCTTTAGACCTATGTTTTTTGTGTGATAATTATTCGCTGAGTTTCAGTTTACTTTTTAGACGTTTCAGACAGATTTAAAGACAAGATGAAAGCGCATTCTGTTTTTTTGGTTGTTTTTTCATTTTACAAAAGCAGAAAGGTTTCGTTTTTACTGTGAGCATGCACACATAAAAGTAGACCATTTGTAGTTTGTGATGATGTCTTGCACTAATCTGTATCGCCAAAAATGACGGAGTAGGCCTATTTTAAGTTTCAGCTGTCATGAGGAAAAATCCACCAGAAAGCGCCGGCGCGATCGTCGGCCCGAGGGTCAAAAAACATAGTTTAAATATTAGACTATAGCCTAATATTAGTTTTTAATTTTCATTTATGTTGATTATGAAAAGTGAACAGTATGTTTAAGATAGGCTAATATCAGTGGCGGACTGGGACAGTAAATCAGGCCGGGAATTTGACTCCACCCCAGGCCACCTCTACTGCTGCAGTCACCACCACCAAATTCATGTGTCCACCAGCCTGCTAAACTTATAGGGTAACCTGTTAGTTGATGTAAGGGTAGACTACCATTCATAATAATGGATAAATAAATAAACCCTCAAAAACTCACTAGGAATAGACCATCTATACTACCACACCAAAGACAAATATAAAATTGGCTTACACATTTTAAGAAGGGATAATAAAAGATACATATTCACATGTTAAAATATTTATATTTTATATATTTCCAATGCTCAACTCAAGTATATCAAAAGTATCAGAAACACAAACAAACACAAACACAAAACAAACGGTTCGGTTTGTTTCATAGTTTTAGAGTCACGGTTTCGGTACCGTTGTTACAACGGCGTTGTATGTGCTATATTTATGGAAAAACCATACTTTCAAAAATATATATATTTTCTCATATTATTTAGAATATTCTAACTACAAAAAACAGCACAATTAAATATAATAGATTAAAGATACAAATAAAATAAACTGACTTCAGTTTTTTTTTTTAGGGAGGTCTGGCATTAGTTTTTAGGTACAGAAATTGAATAAAGTAATAATGTAAAACAGCATTGCATTTTGGACTATACATGAAAGATTATTCTTTATTAAAGTTACAAAAGCTTTTTAATCAAGAGCAGTGAGTGATTTCTTCGTTGTTGCTGTTCAATTAATATAAAGACTGTCACTTTAAGAGAATGCACTGATACTGTTCGTATTTAACAAGAGTGAATGGTTTGTCCACGGTTTTATTTTATTTTTTTCATCGCTGTTGTTGTAATGTCTGGGAACCCAGAATGTTCATCCATCAACAGAAACATATATTAACTGAACCCTGATTGTTTTACGTGTTATTTATATTAAACCATATTACAGATGCTTCGTCAGATTTAAGTTGAACAGCGGTCCGAGCGCGTGCCGAACCGAGTGTGGAGAACCGAACGGATCGATTTTTTTCCCCACCCCTGGTAAATATTATGTAAATGTAATTCTGACCGACCTGACCGGAGAACATGGCTGGGATTTTGCAGCAACTTGCTGCGTCTGTGGCCAGGGCTTTTCTCCTTTTTATGCGTTCCCTCTCTGCTCCTCCTTTGCGTTTACGCTCCATTTTTTGCACTATTTTTCATGTGGTGTCATTTTCACTCCGCGATCGCCTGATTCGTAGATCCATAAGTGCGTCAATTAATTCGCAGTTGCATACAGCCTATTGCACGTCAGTCTGATCGACAGCACAGCGCCAGCCGTCAGGCCAGAATGACCATCAGGCCACCGGGAAATGTCCCGGTGCTCCCGATGGCCAGTCCGCCCCTGGCTAATATGATGAGCAGTATGTCAGGAGACATGCAGTGGGTCAGATGTGATTTTCACCACTTCATTTTATAATAAGCCTTTCTTTAAAGTGAATTTCGTTTGTATAAATTGTATCTTATTTTTAATTAATGTTTTATCAACCAATTGCCTGGATTTACTAAATAGGAAGAAAACCAAGAACGTCATAATTAATTGATAAGATATTGTTGGTCGAACAATATGTTTTAGTTGAACATTATCTGTAGACATACTGGAAACTAGCTGGAACCTTAAAATGGTCATTAATACCTTAATAGTCATTAAATGTTATACTTTTAAGGTACTGAAGACTTTTATGCCCTTAAATTTATCTGAGCATGAGCGGAGTAAAATAATGAAAGTGATCAGCATGATTGATATTCAAAACGGTAATGCTGCATTGTACGGAAGAGGATTAGGGCCAAGCAATAATAAAAAAAAATAAAACCATTTTGAGATTAAAGTTGTTAAATTTCCAGAAAAAAAATCGTTAAATTTCGAGAAAAAAAGTCGAAATAAAATGTTGAGAATAAAGTCATTAAATTACGAGAAAAAACTCGTTAAATTTCGAGAAAAAAGTCGAGGTAAAATGTTGAGAATAAAGTCATTAAATTTGTTTTCGTAATTTAACGACTTTTTTCTCGTAATTTAATGACACATTAACTTAACACATTAATGACAATAACTTTTGCTGCACAAAAGGTTTTCATAATATGCATTCTTGTGTTTGTGAAACATCAGTCACTAATAAAAAAATAGTTATGAAGAGCTTAAATATTATTAGAAATGTATTTTATGAAACATGAAAATAAAATTGGCCTTGTTTCAGTCAAGAAATGCACTGCAGCTAAAGCCATATTCTATTTCAAATCTGAAGATAATTTTGAGAAAACATCTAAAATGTTAACTGATGTTTATTGTCATCCTCTAAGCATCTATTCAGTGTCTCTATTGTTTTGTGGTGCAAACTGCCCCATTCAGTTTCAGTCTCTCCTGCACACATTCACAGCTCTCCGGCTTGGTTAAACTGGTTCTGTGATAATTTTTTGGCTTCAAAACAAAAAATGAGACAGAAAATATATTATTTTATAGTATTCTGCACAGTGATACAGGCTATGTTGATTAGCATTGTGTTATAAATATAGACTATTATACTAAATATACTCTAATAAACTCTACCTGACATGGCTTGAAAACACAGATAATCTCTCTCTGCATGTTATTATCAAAGGGATTTCTGTCATATAATTAATGAAAGTATCACTCTTGCACTTTCTGCTCGAGGGTGCCCTCTGGCTTTTAGTATGAATGAAACAGACATTAATACACGAGAGTGGTTAGCGCTCCATAATACTCACATCGCCACATGTAATGCCGAGTTCAGACTGCACGATTTTCAAAGTAGTCGGGTCACTGTTCTTTTCACACTGCATGACTATCTTGGCCAGCATTCAGTCGCTGCTGCGTTCATACTGCACGATGGATCGGTGACAGAAGGTTTCACACTGCGTGACTTTACAATAGGAAGAATCGCCGACAACTCTGTCTGGCACGCAAACTACGTTTCACAACCAAACACACGCGAGACCTGACAAGGAAACAACGCGCGCAAGACCAGAGTTCTCACGTGAGACTGGCCCTGCGTCTCAATCTAGCTCCCTAGGTAGTGAATCAGTACATAATGAAAGTGAATGTGGCTGATACCCTGATCAGTGTCCTGACTACTGAACTAGGGAGCTGATTGAGACACACGGTGGGATTATTATTAAAAATAGTAGCCCGCATGAAGCTTGAAATACGAATTGCCTGTGCGCTGATTTGCAGCGAAAACAATACAAAGAAAAGAAGAATATGGAGAAAATGTTTGGGGAGACGCAAAGTACAAGGATTGTGTGTTCTGCAATGACAGTTGGAGCTAAATACATAACTTTTCAATGTGCTGCTGTTGCGGATGGTCAAGCAAATGTTTGTGCTTTGTTTCTGTTTGATAGAATGTTTATGTGAATGAAGCCATGCTTGCTGATGTTGTGGTCTACCCCGAACTCCCCGCTGCTCTGTATCTTGCTCTCTCATTGGCTGTCAGTCATCGCCGATGTAGTTTTCAGTCAGAACACTTTTCACACTGCAGGATTTTGAATCGCTGACAGGTCCAGATATTTAGCATGCCAAATATCTCACGGGCGTCGGCGACTCGTCGGCGATTCTATCAGATCGCGTCTTTGCTCATTCACACTGCGTGATTGTCACTCGCGTGAACGAGCACCGATTTGCCTGTGATTTCGGGCATTTGTCGGCGATTTCTCAAAACCTGTCGGCGAGCCAAAATCGGGGCTAAAATCGTGCAGTCTGAACTCGGCTTAAGAGTAAAAATTGAATAAATATTACTGACAAAACATATGAGAATCTATAAATAATTCTCCAAATGTACACACTTTTGAACTAAAAGCCACGGGGGACATTGTTTAGTCAATCGCTTTCATGAAGACCGTCAGTATTTTTTATCGTTGAATGCAGCTGAGGTTCATAATTCATATTAAAAATATCGACTCACTTGGTGTTTCATTTTCATAACTTTCAAGACATTACTGTCACTATAAGATTTTCAGACTAAAACAGAAGCCAAAAACGGAAGCTTGAGGTAATTACAATCTTTTACACTAAAACTAACTTTAAAACATTAAAACAAAGAACAAATTAGTGCGCCAACTTCCTCCTGCAGGTTAATATTTAGTTTGACCTGATGAATTAATATGAAAGTTTCTCAAACCTGCCTTTTTTGTTGAAAACAAACATTTGTACTCATTTCAGTCTGACTGTTTAGAAATGTGCAGAAGTGTTTGAATCTTTCTAACATGAATGTTGTTCAGCATCATGACTGAATGAAGAATAAACACAACCTCTTTGTTCTTCAATATCTTCAGTGTGTTTCATTCTGCAGGGTTCTGGATCACTCATGTTCTCACTGTCCTCTTAATAAACTCAGTCTTTGCAGATTTCATCTCTTCCTGATGCTCTGATGGGAATATTCCAGCATTTATTGGGGAATTACAGTGGGAGGAGCTTCACTGATGATGTGATTATAGTGGGAGGAGTTTCATTGACTGTGAAACTAAGTGTGGGAGGAGCATCACTGATGATGTGACTGTGATGGGAGGAGCTGATCTGGCAAAAAATCAAACATATATCAGTTTGAGTTTGTTTTAATAATAAATGACACTTGTAAGCATTTATGCATGTCTGTCTGTTTATTGTAAAGTAACTGATGATAATTTGTAAATTATATTTATTGCAACTCCTAACATTATTCTGCTTCTTCATTCAACAGTCAGATATCAAGAAATACAAAAAAAGAATACAAGTAATGTAAAGTCACTTCTTGCAATAATAAATAATGGTAAGAAAAACAGCTGAAAGCATAAAGTCTGTTGACAGCAATGAAATGAGCTTGAAGTGTCAATTTACAGCAGATCTGAAGACATCAGCATAATAAATGAGGTGAAAACAGGAACTATTGACATGAAATAAAGAGTGTTTTCAGCAGTTTCTCTGTTAATATTGATGATCCTCATACTATCAACACTCATTCAACAAAACATTCAGATCATCAGCTGAGCATCTCACTATAATATATTAAAATATATATTCTTGTAGTACTTCATTTGATTTCAATCACTATGGCAAAAACTCACTTCATTTAGTTTTTTTTTTCTCCAGAAAACAAGAAAAAGTATCTTATGTCATTTTACTTATCTAGTAAAAGCATCTAAGATTTTTCATATATATTTAGCCTGAAAGCAAGACAAAAAATACTAAATAAGAAAAGCTTTTTTGTGCTTTTTTTTTAGAAGGCAGCTGTCTGACACTGAGATGGTGAACGGGAGCAGATATCTTTCTCGGTGTGAATAGGCTTTAACAACAGAAAACTGGTTGCAGAAAATTAGCGAAGTGGAACAGCTTAGAGTAATTTATTGATTTTAAAAACAACATGTTTAAAGAAACTTCCCTGTTCTATATATAATTACAATTAATGATATTTTTCATGATATACAACTCTCTGGTCAAGAGAGATTCTTGGATGTTGGCTTTATTGATCATTCTTAAAATTCTTAAAATCAGGCAGGATTGATTTGTTGGTTTGACTCTTTAAAGGTCAAACAGAAGAATTCACTATCAAAGGTTGGAAATGACTGCAGTAAAATGTGTGAAATTGCCTGGGTTGCCAGATTTGTTTTTATATTCAGTAATCTGTTGCATGAAGCTGAACAAACTCTGAGTTTCACAATAGGTTTGGAGTTGACAAATCCAGATAAATTCAACCTGGTTTAGATCAGGATCAGATGTTTCACAACGCTCAGTATAAACCTTCTGTCAACTCGGGTTTAATCCAGAGATTGCAAAGCGTGTGCATCTGAAAGAGTGACAAACAGCCAATCACACGGAACAAGGAGAACGTCAGTTTAATTCACTTCTCAAGAGAGAGCTGCGCAATTCATGTCTCTTCTGAAGATTAAGAGATCTTTATGAAAAATATGAAATTAAACACATTTACAAAGCAGGAATAAACACTAGTGAAAATTTGAGAAAGAAAATATCTGACTATATCAATGCATGTGCATCAAACAAATATACTGAATAATTAATATAGTTTCACAAAAAAGTTAAAAAAAATACTTGTAAGCTTTATCTGTTTGAAAGATTTATATAATATGCATGTATTATATTTATTTTAATTTCAAAGCAAAGTTTAATATTGTCAATGACTATAATAGGCCTAATTATCATTTTTATTCCTGTTTCTATAAAAGTATGAATATGTAGGCTATCTTACAGCGACAATGATTTTGTCCTCCATTGTTGTTTCGGATTTCTGCCTCCGTCACTACTAAAGCAAGCTCCTGATTGGTTAAGGCAGTGCGAATTTGCGCCAAATTTACTAAAATATTTTTTAACTAAATTTTCAACTAAAATATCAATTTAAGTCTAGATTAAAGACACATCTCTTTAGTCTCTCTAAAATGTTTTCACTATAAACAGATTTAATTTGGAGATACAGGGGGAGTGGCTTTATTGCATCAGACACATGTCACTTTACTCACAGCTGATTGGTCAAGTTTGGGTTTGTGCTCTCTAACCCAGAATAAATCCTGCTCTGGAGCAGGTTAGCCGTGTAGCGTAAGTTACCATAGCAATGAACCTCACTAAAAACCAATCCACCTTCATGAGCCCGAAAAACCAGAGTTTGCTCAAACTAATCTTGAACTTACCTGGGTAGAAACTGAAACCGGCTTTGTGCAACAGGCCACAGGTGATGAAGAGCGACATATTCATTTCAGACCCTCCCCTCATGATCTTTGTATAGGGTCCCTTTAGCTAAGACAAACAGATTTAATTTTTCAGTTGTACCATGTGCTATCCATTTGCTTAATTCAAAAAGGAAGAGGTAGGTTTTTTTATTATTATTATTATTTATTTCTAGGATATAGAAATTGGGCAATGTGCATGTTGATCCAGATGATTGTGTCTTCTGAAGTCCTCACAGGAGTTGGCGCTGTCTCTTCACAGGTGTTGGTCATCTGAGGTCTTCTTAAGAGGCTGGATCCAAACTGAAGCTGATGTCCTCTCTAGTCACGGGCGTCCCGAGATAAATCAGGAAAGCAAATGGAGAATAATTGTAGCTGCTGTTCATAACATTAAGTAAATATAGTCACGTGCAATTGATCTGATATTATTATGAGAATGCTTGGCTAAAGAGATGCGTCTTTAATCTAGATTTAAACTGATATTTTAGTTGAAATTTTAGTAAAAAAAAATAAATAAAAAAAAAAATAATAAATTGCACGGCGTTAGCCAATCAGGAGCTTGCTTTAGTACTGACGGAGGCAGAAATCCGAAACAACAATGCAGTAAGATACATATTCATACTTTTATAGAAAAAGGAATAAAAAATTATCTTGCTTGGAAGAAAGTGAGTGAGGAGGTCGGACAATCTGTTAAATAGTAAAAACGGTCTTTACTCGAGCTATAGGCTATATAAATATTGAGACTACACGCTTTAAAGCAGGCAAATTGAGCTTATTCGCCGTATTTTACAACTACTTTCCCGCTGGCGAGTTGTGTATTTATTCAGAGGACGTGTGTGGAAGAGTCTGGGACACATAAAGGAGCGGGAGAGGAGAGCCCCTCTAGTGACGCGAATTCGCGTCTGTTGTGAAGTGAATTTCACGCACGAATGAAGCGAGTAAACTCAAAATGTTCAAGCGTCCTACACGCGAATAGCGTGATTTATTCAACTGGTCAGAATTCCCAAGACTGAGCGATGTATTGCGCAGTGTTTTATTAAATTAATTAAATTAAGACTTTATACTTCACCTGAGTGAAGGGGATTCAGACGAGTGCCGTATTATGTAATATGTAATGTTACTTGTGCTGCTGGTGTGTTTAATATAGATTTGTGTGTGCGACTGTAACATGATTCTGCCAGAGTAAACTTATTATTAAACAGATTTACACGTATTTTCAAAATGTAGACTGCACTGCATATATTAAAAATGGGCTTTTAATGCATTAGTCACACATTTGAACACTTTCTGAAATAATTAAGCACAAGTAATAAAATGAATTCCAAGGATGAATAGGTTTTTGGAATCACGTGGTTCTGGTGACGCGCGAAATTCCGGTGGAGGGCAAGCAGTGAAAATTATAATGGAAGAGATGGAGAAAGTCCTTTCTGTGCTGGTTTAGAAAGTTTTAAACAGAAAATCACAGCATACGTTGGACATGATTCTTATGTTATGAAGAGGAGCGACTTTTTTACTGAATTGAAAGACTTGATTGCCATTGAGGAGGTAGATATAGAGAATGTGAAGCTGCCGTCACGCCTTGTTTAGTTCTAGTTTTGATTTGTTTATATCGCATTGCCTTTCTGCTGAAGTTATGGCAGTATTTTAATTTTCTGTCATGATTGTGAAAAATGTCGCCATTGTTGGTCATTTATGCTGAATCGAGAATTGCAATAGGAACTCACAATATCATTCGGGGAAAAAGACTGGACGGTGTAATAGCTACTATTTTAGTCTTGGTGTAGGAGACTTGGGTAAAGTTGGTTTTATATTCGCACATTCGGACATCCGTATTCAATAGCCTTGTTAATCACACTACATTGGACATTCAGTGGACATTCACAAGTAAATATGCCATTAAAACAATACTTGCCTATTTTGATCGACTGTGAAAAATGTTGTAAGTTGACAATCGTTGGTTGTCAATATCATGTCACTGCTTAAAATTCGCAAACATTAATTTATTGCATATTTATTGGAAAGTCTGAATTAATCAGAAGTCCGAATGTGCGAATATAAAACTAACTTTACCGAAGTGTTGAGGAGGTGAGGGAAGACTAGCAAATGTAATAATGTCACTAAATAAACACACTGCCTTTCACTCAAAATAATCACACACTTAGCTGAGTTTTGTATTTGGTTTTTGTGTAATTATTAACGTTATGTTTGCGAGTATGACTCACTCGCTTGTGAATGATTATAACTTGCACACAGCCACTTCAAACTGTTCACGAGCTTCTATGGGTTTAATTTTGGTTGTCAATTGTTGAGATTAATACAAAAATACAGCATGTCACTGTCTGTCCCCTGATCATGACCCTCCGATTCTCCTTCGTGGCCATATGGGAAAGTGAATATTTACAAAGACAACATTAAAACTACAGTTACATTTACACGCTTCCAACAAATAAATGCATCGACTTCTGTCAGCTTGTTAAACACATTTATTTTATTTGGACACTGAAGCAGCAGTGTGTGACTGTTTTCATGGTAACCACATCAACATGAACTGAGTTCTACAAAACTGAAGTGAAAACACAAAATTGTTATTCAATAGGATAAAATAACTTCTCCTCCCTGCAAACGATAGCATAAAGAATGTGAAAATTTAAACAAGTCAAAAACAAAGGTAAGCAGGTATCCATATTCATTTCAGTATCAGCAGACGCAAAACGCTATAAAAGGCGACAACTTTTAAAGTAAAAAAAAAATGAGTTATAAAAACGGTATAAGTTATGTAAATGATATAAACACCTTCTAGGTTCTCGATTTTAACGATTTGAGCAATCATAAACAATGCAAATCATGTGAATTTTGAGTTTTTATTAGGATTCCTATATAGAAACATCACTCCCTGCCCTCCAGACTCATTTGCGCTGCTGCTGTGACGTCATGTGCAAACAACCTATAAGTAAACTTACTCAAATTTAACTTTAGATACACTACAACTTAGGATAAAATAATGTGTTTTTAAAAATACTTTACTGCATTGTTAAAATTATCATTTTCAGCACACAGTGGATGTGCTGTGGTTCCTCTCATGTCTTTTCAGAGATGATGACAGACTGAATCTCTTGTCACAGTGTGAACACTTGTAAGGTTTTTCTCCAGTGTGGCTCCTCTCATGTCTTTTCAGATGTGATGAATCACTGAATCTCTTGTCACAGTGTGAACACTTGTAAGGTTTTTCTCCAGTGTGAATTCTCTGGTGTTTTTTTAAATCACTCCCTGTAGTAAAAGTCTTCTCACACTCAAAGCACATGTACTCTCTCACACCAGTGTGTGTTTTCTGATGTGCTTTTAAATTTGCCAGCTGTGAAAAACTCTTTCCACACACAGAACATGAATATGGCTTCACCTTTGTATGAACTGTCAGGTGTGTCTTCAGGTTTGATGCCCTATTAAATGTTTTTCCACATTGATCACATATGAACGGTTTCTCTCCAGTGTGGATCCTCGTGTGAATCTCTAGACTAGAATTGGTTGTGAAACCTTTCCCACACTGATCACATGTGAACGGTTTCTCTCCAGTGTGGATCCTCATGTGAATCTTAAGACTTTGTTTGGTTAAGAAACTCTTTCCACACTGATCACATGTGAACGGTCTCTCTCTAGTGTGGATCCTCATGTGACACTCAAGATGTTGTTTGGTTGTGAAACTCTTTCCACACTGATCACATGTGAACGGCTTCTCTCTAGTGTGGATCCTCATGTGACACTCAAGATGTTGTTTGGTTGTGAAGCTCTTTCCACACTGATCACATGTGAACGGTCTCTCTCCAGTATGAACTCTCATGTGAACATCAAGATTGTGTTTGGTTGTGAAACTCTTTCCACACTGAGTGCAGGTTGCAGATTTCTTGGCTCTTCTTTTCTTTAAAAACGTCTTTTTAGTCTTTGAGCAACTCAAAGGTTTTTCTCCAGGTTTGACATGATGTTTCTCCTCCACTTCACTCAGTTCTTCACTCTCCTCCTCCTCTTTAATCATATCTAAAATGGAAGAAAAAATATATATATTTTCAGTACATCAAAATAATCCAAAGAGAGAAATATACATAAAAGTGAGCCCTGATGTAATAGCAGAAACTAGACAACTGCTATAAAATATTATCATCACTTTGATGTCTTTTTATAAATTAATCAATGTTAAGTAATGTCCCCGAAAATTTCTATGAATGAGGATCATTGATCTTCAATTATTATTTTAAAAACATTATAGACAAATCCCATGTTTCTGTAGTGAGAACTTCAAGGTGGAGTAAGTAGATTTTGAAAAACACAGTTTGGAAGTTATCTCATTTAATCTCATTAATTTAATTACGTCAACACATCAAATGATGTGATAGGCTACTGGTCACAGAACATGCAAATAAACGCAAATTCACAGTCATAAAGTGTGAATTTGTATGCAAAAATATCACTCGCAAATTAACATTTTTAGTCACCAATGTGACAGTTTTAGGCGCAGTCTGGAGCCCTGGCTTAGTTCACCAAAAAATGAAAATTCTGTCATTAATTACCCGTAAGACCCTCGTTCATCTTTGGATTATAAATTAAAATATTTTTGATGAAATCTGATGGCTCAGTGAGGCCTCTAATGCCAGCGAGTTAATTTACATTTTCAGTGCCCAGTGTTTTTTTTTTTTTTGGTGCACAAAAGGTATTCAGTCTCTAATAAAATAGTTATGAAGAGCTTAAATATTATTAGAAATGTATTTTATGAAACATCTTTATGAAAATAAAATTAGCCTTGTTTCAGTTGTAAGATCAACAGATCTTCAGATACTTTGATCTCCTGAGATATGGACAGCACAAACGCATACAGCCATTTGTCTCCACACCCCACAGCGTGAGGTTGCGGGAAAGCTTCTTTCCATCCTGTCCTTCCTTCACATTTGCTCCTTCTCCCCCACTTCCTTCCCTTTACACATTCTTCCCATCACTCAGTTCACTTAAAAAGATTATATACAAATTATAATGTTCTGTCAATGCAAATGAATTAACAGTCATGTTTGGTATCATTTGAAACGTCTCAGTGCAACTGGTACAATGGTCTTGTCTACATTAAAGTAAACCAAAGGTATTAAAGGTTTTAAGAGTTTAGGGGTACTTTGGTTGCAACCATGGGTGTGTCCCTTTCTTTGGGTCTTTCATCCAAATTACCTCCTGTTCCACAGCAAGGTGCGAACCCCCGAGGTCTGTGACCCTAGTCAATGCAAATTCTGATTGTTAGTTCATGCCCCACATCGGGGGATGTTTTGTCTTGGTCTGAGTATTTAAAGAAATGTTTGCAAAAGGCTCGGGGCGCTTCTGTATTCAGACGAGCCCTCATTGCTGGGTGTCCAGGACACCCAGCAGTGTGTATTTTCCTAATGTCAGGTATGCATCTTACTCTATTTCTGAGCATTTGATGTTTGGTATTGATCACCTTTGAATTGATTATGTAATTGGCATGATACATTTACCTGACTAATAAATTGTCACATTTGACTTTATTCTGATTTACTCTGAAATTATTGACTTTAGTAGATTCCGATGTATCCATTGTTACCGCAAATCTGCGTCAGGTTAGTAACGGACTAAAGTCCAGTTGAGTGGAGCATAGGGCACACCAACTGTGATTTTAGAGCTCCGACTAACGCTTGGCATTAGTTCAAGTGTACTTAAGACTGTAAAGGCTAAAAGGGAATTTCCGTTTAGGCAACAAATGTTGATCGACCAACCTAAATAGGGTGAGCCTTACCTCTGTTTATTGTAACGTTACTCTAGCTAAGTGTACATGGGAAACCATGGCATAACCAAACCAAAGCTATTATAAGAGAAGTAATATTGGTCGACTTCCCTGTAAATAGTGGTTATGACCTCTGACTAGAGTTAGTGTTACTTTAATTCAAGTGTATACAGATCTAAGGGGACTACACAAATACTTTTAGACAGAGCAAGCATGAAAGCGGCCTTCTAAATAGTAGTCAATTACCTCTGTCTAGTGACCAAGACTGGCGAGTTTGTGATCGTGGGCCCGCACATTAATGAATGGCCAGTGCGAGGACCCTGTGCGAGACTGAGAACCGAATGAACAAGTACAATAAGAGTAAAGAGTTAAATAGAATATTCAAATGTAAAGCTAAATTATTATACAAATGTATCTATTTATTTTGTAAAATTCCATAAAAACACAACATTTATCGCTTAATATATTTCACAATATCCTCTTTCACACTATTATTTTGTTCAAATATATATATTTTTTATAATTAAATGTGCTTTTTCAAAAAGCTGTTTTTCATATAATATGCTGCATTTTTACGAATGACAACTATTTGACGAATCATGCATTTCCAAAGCACGATTTTCCCAAAGATTCTTTTCATAATAATAGAGGGCATTTCACAAATGCCAATCAACAGGCAGTGGGCGGTGCTTGGCGCTAATTGGTTTAAATATGGAGAGCGAACAGACAGGACAAACCGATCTTCGAGTGGTTGGTGACTCGTTGGTGACATTATGCTGCAGTGGGCAGCATAATGTCATATATATAGATATATATATATATATATATATATATATATATATATATATATACCTTGGTCTGTTTAAATACTCGATTCTGATTGGCTGGAAGGTGTGCAGTAAAACCGTTTAATGCACAGGTAGTTCCAGTCTGTTTGATTACAGATCGAAATTAATCCGCCACTATAAACATTGGTAACCATAGTAACAGTTACGCTTGCAAACTGAGTGAGAGGCATATATGAAAATGTTTATTTAGGTAGGCTAAACGGATGATTTTTGCATATCGTTTCATTTGCATGGTGGTGATATGGCAATGTTGAAATGGGTCCAGGCACAACCCAGCAAACATTGGTCCGACGGCGACGTCGTGTCCCCGGCCAAAAATAGTCGCGGTAGGACGGCATAAATCGGTAAAAATATGTAACACAGAACATTTCCTAAAAATGCATTCAGATATGTTTGTACATGTCTATAGTTCAATGGGGTTGCATGTATAATTGTTACTTTGACTTTTAGCTGCGTGTAGTTTAATATATACCCTGTTGTAAATCGGTTGTGAGAAGACGTCAGTAGGTGACGTCTTTTACACGTGTATTACACGTCCGTCATGACCCTCTGTGAAATCCTTGTTCAATATGCAAAAGCTGTGATTACACCTTGGTTAATACTGCAATAATTAAATAAAGTGCACCAAGTAGTTTTTAAGAGGGTTTTAAGAGGTTGTGAATAGACGTCCACTGACGTCGTTTACACGTCTAGTCACGGTCGTGAAAAGACGTCCACAGACGTCTTTTACACGTCTCGTCAAGCAAGACTAGCAGGGGGAAAAAAATAATTTTCTTTATGAAATACATGATTTGTATACAAAGTAAATATATTTAATTTATCTTGTTTAAATAAATTGTAATCATAAAGTGCCCAGTGTGGTAAAGTGATTGCAAGCTACTGATTTTTAGTCATTATTTCAACCTGATTTATGTAGGTCTATTCGTTGTTATTATTTTCATGGAATGTACGCATATACATGTAAAACAGATATATATCCGGTCACCATATAGGTCTCAGTAATTGCAAAAACTGCGCTGCCAACATGTAGTAACAAATCTGGGGATATTCCAAAATCCCGCGATAGGATAGATTATCTCGCGGTTCCAAGAAAAGAAACTGATGGGAGTTCTGTAAAGTAATGCAATAAAGAATATATGGAGAAGTTTAAGTATTTTAAAAAGACAATATTAATGGAAAGAGTTTGAAGATTTGAATTATGTATACAATATCAGGATTATTTTATTTATTTATTTATTTATTCTTCTATAGTTAAACCGTGTACGTTTCACACTCCAGACCAGTAGGTGGCGGACATGCACCTTTTACGATGGTTGGCCAATCCGCCAAAAAAACTCGAGAGAAAGATGATTATTTATGATTATTTCGCGCGATAGTGGTTAAGCGTTCACCTGTCCTGGAACATACAACCACGAGGAGAGGAGCAATTGAGGAGGGAGTTGTGTCTGTATATATTTATAAAATCTACTGTTGGGTAAGTACATTTTGTATTATTTGATTAACGTGCTTGAGTTTTACGCGTTTGACACGAAGGAACCGAGAGAAATGTTGCGTACATTGTCAACTGAAATTCACCAGGTATGGCTAAAATTAGCTAACGTTAGGCTAGAAATTACTTTGAATTTATACATGGTACACCATAGTATAAAGTATATTTAATGATACAGTCAAAGTTATTACTGTAAATTATTAATGTAGCCTTTTGAGAGTTTCTTTCAGAAAGTAAATTATCTGAAAGAGATTGAAATGTTTAGCTGGATTCGAACATGTTTGTTTTCAGTAACTGCTTTAAAATATTTTGTATTTTAGAATTGCTAATCATGTCCTCTGAGTACCAAAAGATATGAAACTCAAAAATTTACATAAATTTCAGTGTATTTTGTTTACACAGGTGATAGCACACAAAAAAATGTGTCACTTTTGCCTTTAATATGTCATTCTCATTTAGAGGTAAAAATGTATTCCATGAGTCCGGGTTTTGCCTGAATATCAACATAATATCCAAAAAATTGATTTTAAAAAGTGATTTATTTTAATATTTTAGACAACTATGTACTTTTTTTTTTTTTTTTTTAATACATTTTGCATGTGTATGTTTATTGTACTTAATGAAATTACATGCAAGGTGTAATTTGTCTCGCAGGGTCGCATAATGAACAGCCATCTTCCAGACAGAGAATCAGGAATCGTTCTGCAGGCCATCGTGGACAGCCGAAAGAGGCATAGTATTGTTTTCTTGTTTAATGTCATACACCTAAAGATGATTTTTATTTATTTTTTGGTAATTGTACAGTTATGCTGTTATTCATTCATTAATGTGACCTTTCTGACCTTAAATAACTTGCAATTTGCAATAACGTGCAATTTGTCTCTCAGGTTCACATAACAGCCATCTGCCAGACGGAGAACTTATGAAACGTTCTCAGGCCATCTGGGGCAACCGAAAGAGGCATAGTATTGTTTTCTTGTTTAATTTCATCCACATAAAGAGGATTTTTAATTAATCGTACACTTACAGTGTTCAACAATTAATGTGACATTTTCTACCTTAAATAACTTTGTATTATTTTTCACACCTTTTGTTTGTAATGTGTATTCAGTATTGTCTCCTGTCCCAAATTCTTCGCTGGCACCGCAGTCCCAGAGGACGCCCCCATCCCAGAGGGCACCCCAGTGTATGTGAGAACTTTAGTCACATCTTATTTTAAACGCAGTCCACCTTAGTGACAACACAGCTCAATATACACTACCAGTCAAAAGTTTGGAAACTGTACTAATTGATTGTTTTTGAAAGAAGTCTGTTTTGCTCATTAAGGCTGCATTTAAAAAAGTAAATAAATAATAATAATAAAATATTGTGAATATTTTTAATTTCAATAACTATTTTTATTTAAAAATAGTATAAAATGTCATTTATTCCTGTGATCAAAGTTACAAAAGCTTTATATTTCAGATAAATGTTGTTCTCTTGAACTCTATACTCATCAAATAATCCTGATAAACAGTTGTGTACAATTTTCAACATTTATAGTGATAATACATGTTTCTTGAACATTAATTCGGAATATCAGAATGACTTGTGAAGGATCTTGTGACTCTTAAGACTGTAGTAATGATGACAAATTCAGCTTTGAATCACATCTTCTACACGATGGTCCGGAAAAATTAAACAGCAATTCGTAATGTTGTTTTGCCTTGACAGCTGCATCGAGGAGTGAGCACAGACCTGACGGTATGTTGTTCCAGCCATGGGGTGTTGTCCTATCCACAATTGAATTAACATTTTACAATGTTTATTTATTTTTTTTTCATTTTTTTTTTTTTTTTTTTTTTTTTTTTTTTTCAATAGGTGGTACCAGACCCTCAAGGAGCGCCTACCCCATGTCAACCACAAGTAAGAAATATTATATGTGGTGGTTTTAAAACACTGGCCAGTAAAATAAAATGCAAATGCAATTTTGTTAAAGTACTAGTTTATGGTTTTAAACCAAGTATTGAATGACAATAAGTGTTTTTGCTCACTGTTAATTCAGTCTTGCACTTCTGTTTTCACAACCTTATTTTTACCTGAAATCAGCAGGCAAAAAAGACTGGGAAAAAGTGTCCAAATAAACTGTAAAATGTTATGCTCTGCATAAACTCAAATTGTGACTGCAAGTGTCATAATGAAGAATTTTTAATTATTCAGGTGTCCAGTTGTGTGTACATATTACTCTAATTTTTCTTTCAGAATTTCAAAGGAAGTTCTTTTCAATGTTGTTCGATTTGAAAGATCAACTTAAGCAAATAGTTGGCATTCTGGACCCTGGCAGGTCTACAACATCTCTAAAGAAGATGGATTCAGAGAGTGACCTAAAACTCTCTGAAGAATCCATCTAAGATGTTGATGTCAAGTTGATCTGTCAAGTTGATCTTATTTCAATTGTTTTCACATTTAGGTCCAGCAACTGTCCAGGGTTGGTGGATATTCTGTTCGAGACTTTCAACAAAGTTATGAACAGAAATAAATATATATATTCTCTCCCCTTAGATGCTGTGAAGAGGTGGAGCCCAAATACTACCGACACCGAAATAGATGCAGCAATGGCGGAACATCTGAAGCACGCTCCAGGAAGACCTGGGGGTGGAGGATAGAAAAAAATAAGCCAAACCGCTGTAATGTGTTTAAGGGAAAGTTCACCCAAAAATGACCAAAAAAACCTCATGTTTCAGACCTGTATAACTTTCTAATTTCGGCTGAACACAAAGATATTTGGAAGAATGTAACCAAGCAGATCTCGCCGCCTTAACTATCATAATAATTTTTTTCTATAATGGTAGTTAATGGGTTGTGAGATCTGCTTGGTTACAAACATTCTTCCAAATATATTTGTGTTCAGCAGAACATAGAAAGGTATAGAGATTTGAAACATGAGGGTGAGTAAATAACAGAATTTTCATTTTTGGGTGAACTATCCCTTTATATAATTAAGTATTTTGTACTTGTTGTTTTAATTTGGTTAACAGATGCTAAACCGTTCCAAAAAAATAAAAAGTGCTAAATCAGAACATGCTTCTTTTTGCTTATGTCCACAAATAATGTGTTCTTGTTTGTGATGTACACGTGATTTTTTTTAATGTATGTTCAGGTCTGACTGGACCAATTTTGAACCTTTTGTCAAGTTAAACCTCAAGACATAATTAATTGCCTTTCACGATGTTACACAATGGGTGTGTGATTATTTCATAATCAGGCTTATATACACTTAAAATATGCAGCAACACATTTACACGTCCAGAAGACGACGCACTGACACGTCCAGAAGACGACACATTTAGACGTCCATGGACGTGCAGAAAAGACGTGCAGTTCACGTCCAGAAGACGTCAAAGACGTCGGTTCAACTTTCATTTTGGAACTATTTTTCAACCATGACGGGACGTGTCGGACGGACGTCTTTTCAACGGCCAATAGACGTCCGAATGTTTGCTGGGAAGATGAAATAGAAGACTTGGAGAAGACGTGAATGACAAAAGCAGCACAAAGAATAATTCCGGCAGAGCAGACCGAGACGAAAAAGATGAGGTCAATACGAAAAAGACAACTAAATGGGCAGTTAACACTTTCAGTGACTTTTTGCGCCAAAGACAGAACAATTGTGATGTGGAGACCTACTCTGCTTCTCTTTTACATGAGACATTGCGGGAGTTTTATGCCTCTGTTCAGTCTACCGCTGGACGCGAATACAGTGCTGCAAGTTTGATGTGTCTCAGAGCAGGTATAAACCGTGATTTATTTTTTTATTATTATTAATGTTTTCATTTAATTTAATGCATTTCAATAAATGTAATGTGTCTTTATATTTATAGTAAACGGAGACGCCGGTTTTATTTCACACTCTACATAATTAGTAATGTAAATAAATGATATGATTAGTTAGAATAAAGATTGCCTTGTCACTGTCAGTGTTGTCTGTCATTCATAAATAATTTTAATAAATTCATTAAAGAATCATTAAGTTAGCCTATGTTATCTAAGTTATATGCTTAAGCAACGAGGGGATTTAGACTGTTAGACTTTAAAGAAGAGACGCACACAATGCAGGTAGCCTATCGCGCACGCATCTCTCTCTCGCTCTCTCTCTGATCTTTCTCTTTCAGTTCTCTGACTCTTTCTTTTAATAATGAATTTAAATAAATGTGATAATTCGTTAAAATAAAAGCAATCCAATGGCTCTACTTTATTTAAAGCGGAGTGCTAGAACTAACGAGCCGTAACTTAAGGAAATAACCGTCATTTTTACCCGTCTGTTAAAAAATACACTGTGAACATCAGTTACAGCTTTAACTTGTTTTTAACTTGGCAAATAACCAAGGTATAAGCGGGATAATCCACGGAAGTGTATATATATATATATATATATATATATATATAGCCTGATTAAGTCGATATAAATACATGTTTAATACTGCAAAATACCCTCGATGTACAGTCACTGCCCTTGCCGTCCAGAATAAAAGAGAACATCCCAATCGAGTGAAGGGATTTGTGGAATCTTCTAATTATTTTGATACAACACTTGCCTTGCATCTCAGGATAAAAAGACAAACATTTCAGGTGAAGGATAATCCACTTCTTACCTCAGTGACTGTGTTGATCTATATTATTTTATTGTTTAATAGGCTTATCATTATTTCTGATCACTGTTGTTGTGCTTTGATATTGTAATTTTTACCATTATATAATCAGAGGAGTATATAAAAGTTTATTAAAGTGTAACTTCACAATACAACAGCAAAATATATAAGTAAAGTATTTTTATGTTACATTAATACCCAGTGTGCGAGCTGTCTCTTTAATACCGCGTGGTTTATATACATCCTGCTGCTGATTGGGCTGACATTTCTGACACACCCACCAAACAAGAGAAAACGCATCTCAAACCCGTTGCACACCGTTTCCAGGAAACGTGTCGTTCAACCCGGAAAACGTAGCAAAACGTTGCGCACCGGTGTGAGCTTGAACGTGCCCCAGGTGGCTGACCCCTAGAGGGGTGGGGAAAAGGGGTCAGCCAGCTGTTTTTTTCGTTGTTTTTGTTTTCCGTTTTTATATATATATATACAGAATCTGAATTAAAATGTGTTTGATTTAAGCCTACATTTCAAAATTTTGTGTCATAAAATTAAATCGCGCATACAGCTCAACTAACTTGGTCGTTATAAAGGCGAGTGGATGATAGCCATGAAGACGCCTAGCAATGATATACCTTTAGTGGTAGTATATCTTTAGTTAAGTTATACCTTAAGAGTCTTCGTAGCGCGCTAAGAGACAATGTTATCGGGAAACGCAGCCCAGGTATGATACGTTTCATGCGTAACGGAGATTCCAAAGCGCTCTTCTTTGGTCAGAACCATGGAGAGCGATCGCGGATAGGTCTGTCCTATGCACCGAAACTTTTTAACAATGCAACAAAATATTTAAAGAGCATCAAGCTATTAAAATCTATATTATGTATACGCACAGATAATATAAAAGTAGGCTATATTAGTCAATATTTTTTTATTAGGTTAAGCAGTGATTGGATAACGTTTTTTTTTATTTTTTTATTTAACAATCGCCCCCCTCTCACAATATAGTTCCCACGTCCCTGTACAGCGGTCAGGTGGTACGGCGGCCACGTGGTGCATGTGGGAGCTTTCAGAAAACTCCCATCTTACAAGCTGTAATTACGAGCTCTACGGGGACGTGAACGTTTTTTACAGGCTAGAATCTCGTAACTACAGGAATTACGAGGCCGCGTGAACGCACCTTTAGTCACGGAACGTCATGTTCCACCCTCATCAAGTTTTTTCTCCTCATTAAAATTAAATGCAATGATGTGTATCAAGAGCGGGGACACGTGTGTGTGCATTTTGTTTTGTGATTACACCGGAAAGAATAGACCCTGCGCAGCGGCATTAGCGATAGATTGACGCACGCGCTCGTCTGTTGAAGACTGCACGAACCAAAATAGAACTTTCCGCTACTGAAAACAGCAGCAACGAACACTCAGCATATCAAAATCAACACATCCCTGCACCAGATTGCCTCTTTTTTAACACAAATTAATGTCAATTGGATAGGTTTCATTTGCATTAGGTATATATACGTACAGTGAGATTTAAAAAAAAAAAAAAAAAAAAGTGGTAGGGACAATATCGACCCAATGTGGTGGGGACATCATATGTCCTACCTGCAAATTGTACCTGTCACATTACTAACTTACTCATTTACAAGAACTCTGCGTTGAGTGCTGGTAAAGTGTTCCATATGTAGGCTAGTCATCAATTTCTAGATTTATTTAATGCACTTATTTCCACTAGCAGATCCCTTATGTCGTCTGATCCAGATACCAGAGCATCACCAAACAAAACATTCCCTTCTACTTCATCTGCAAATGAAACAGCCATATTCATTCCCAAGGCTTGTTCCAGATGCATCAGCGCTGTGCAGGCCGATAGCAGAATGCGTTTGGAGAGCATGTGACTCGTTATGCTTTTGAATCGCTTTTGCGGTATGTTGATGTCATAGTATGACAGTCATACACCGATTGGCCTGCATAGTGCCGAATGCCGATGCATATCAAAGAGCTTAGAACTTAGTGTATATTCTTTGTGCATATGGAACGTTCAGTTCACCACGCCAGACCTAAGTAATTCATCCAAAAGGATTAGCCAATTAGCGCCAAGCACCGCCCACGGCCTGTTGGCATTTGTGAAATGTCCTTTATTATTATGAAAAGAATCTTTGGGAAAATAGTGCGTTGGAAATGCATGATTCGTCAAATAGGTGTCATTCGTAAAAAATGCAGCATATTATTATTATTAAAAGCACATTTAATTATGAAAAAAGATATATTTGAACACAATAATAGTGTGTGAAAAAGGATATTGTGAAATATATTAAACAATAAATGTTGTGTTTTTATGGAATTTTACAAAATATATAATTGTATTTATAATTTAATTAATAATTAAATTAATTATTTAATTATTAATTATTTCAGAATAAACTGTTGCATTAAATTGATGTTTTATTGAATTCATTATTTATTTAATTATTTCATTTCGAGTAATTTGGTCCTCCATATTTATGCATGTCTGTCTGTTTATTGTAAAGTAACTGATGATAATTCGTAAATTATATTTATTGGTGTTATTCTGCTTCATTATTCAACATATAATAACATATAATAACATAACATATAATTTCAATTTCAAAGCAAAGTGTAATATTGTCAATTTACTATAATAGGCCTATATGAATTATTCATAATTTGATTATTTAATATAAATATAATGAATAATTAACAGGAAAGGTTGAGCAATTTTGTCTCTAAAATGTTTTCACTATAAACAGATTTAATTTGGAGATACAGGGGGAGTATCTTTATTGCATCAGACACATGTCACTTACTCACAGCTGATTGGTCGAGTTTGGGTTTGTGATCTCTAACCCAGAATAAATTCTGCTCCGGAGCAGATTAGCCATAGCGTAAGTTACCATAGCAATGAACCTCACTAAAACCAATCCACCTTCATAAGCCTGAAAAACCAGAGTTTGCTCAAACTAATCTTGAACTTACCTGGGTAGAAACTGAAATGGGGTTTGTGCAACAGGCCACAGGTGATGAAGAAAGTGACATATTCATTTCAGACCCTCCCCTCAGGATCTTTGTATAGGGTCCCTTTAGCTAAGACAAACAGATTTAAATTTTCAGTTGTACCATGCTATCCATATGCTTAATTCAAAAAGGAAGAGGTAGTTTTTATTTTATTTATATCTAATGCAGTTAATGATGTGTATTTCTCTTTTATGTGGTGTGAATAATCCATCATGCCACTGAAGAAATTGCCCTTGAGTGGTACAATAAAGTTTTACAATACAATAAAATACAATATTCAATTCAATTCACATTTATTTGTATAGTTCTTTCACAATACATATCGTTTCAAAGCAGCTTTACAGAGAATGCATGTCAACATTACAATTTAAAGAATGCGGTTAGCTAATAATGTAATAATTTAGGCAATTAATTTACAAACACTGTTAGCAATTTAATTGAAGGTACAAGCAATGAGCTCCTGGAAAATGAATTGCATATTAACAATAATTAGGATATAGAAATTTGGGAATGTGCATGTTGATCCAGATGTTGCATCTTCTGAAGTCCTCGCAGGAGTTGGCGCCGTCTCTTCACAGGTGTTGGTCATCTGAGGTCTTCTTAAGAGGCTGGATCCAAACTGAAGCTGATGTACTCTCTAGTCACGGGCATCCCGAGATAAATCAGAAAGGCGAATGGAGAATAATTGTAGCTGCTGTTCATAACATTAAGTAAATATAGCCACAAGCAATTGATCTGATATTATTATGTGAATGCTTGGCTAAAGAGATGCGTCTTTAATCGAGACTTAAAATGATATTTTAGTTGAAATATTAGTAAAAAAAATTTAGTAAAAAAAAAAAAAGATTTTAGTAAATTTGGCACAAATTTAATATTGTATTTGTATTTAATTGGGGGCATTCAAGTTATTTGACATTTTATTTATTTATTTTTATGCAATAGTTACTTTCTCTGGTAAATAGTTACTTTTTAATGATGTAACTCAGTTACTAACTCCGTTACTATTTGTGAGAAGTAGTACTAGTAACTAGTAACTATAACTAATTACTTAATTAAAGTAACGTGCCCAACACTGGTGAGGAGGTCGGACAATCTGTTAAATAGTAAAACGGTCTTTGCTCGAGCTGTAGGCAATATTGAGACTACAAGCTTTAAAGCAGGCAAATTGAGTTTATTGGCCGTATTTTACAACTACTTTCCCGCTGACGAGTTGTGTATTTATTCAGAGGAAGTGTGTGAAAGAGTCTCTCATGACACGAATTTGTGTCTGTTGTGAAGTGTTTCACGCGTGAATGAAGCAAGTAAACGCAAATTGTTCAAGCGTCACTACACGCGAATAGCGCGATTTATTCACGCAAGTCGCGTCTGGTGTGAAGCCATTAGCGGTTTGTTATCATCATCAAGCTCAGGCTGCGATGCCACTTGATTGAACTGGTCAGAATTCCCAAGATTGAGCGATGAATTGAGCTTTCAGTGTTTTGTTAAAGGTGCCCTAGATTCAAAAATTGAATTTATATTGGCATAGTTAAATAACAAGAGTTCAGTACATGGAAAAGACATACAGTGAGTCTCAAACTCCATTGTTTCCTCCTTCTTATATAAATCTCATTTGTTTAAACGACCTCCGAGAACAGGCGAATCTCAACATAACACCGACTGTTACGTAACAGTCGGGGTGTACGCCCCAATATTTGCATAATGCCAGCCCATGTTTAATGGATTACACAAGCCAGTAATGTCTGTATCTGCACAGATGAAGCATCAGACTAGGTAAGCAAGCAAGAACAACAGCGAAAAATGGCAGATGGAGCAATAATAACTGACATAATCCATGATATCATGATATTTTTACTGATATTTTAAATTGTCTTCTAAATGTTTCGTTAGCATGTTGCTAATGTACTGTTAAATGTGGTTAAAGTTACCATCGTTTCTTACTATTCACGGAGACAAGAGCCGTCACTATTTTCATTTTTAAACACTTGCAGTCTGTATAATGCATAAACACAACTTCATTCTTTATAAATCTCTCCAACAATGTAGCATTAGCCGTTAGCCACAGAGCACAGCCTCAAACTCATAGAATCAAATATAAACATCAAAATAAATACTTTACTCACATAATTCAAAGCATGCATACAGCATGCATGACGAACATCTTGTAAAGATAAATTTGAGGGTTATATTAGCTGTGTGAACTTTGTAAATGCGCTGTAATATAGTCGAGAGCTCGTTTGGCAGGGAGCGTGAGCATTTAAAGGGCGGCGTCGAGTGTAAATCATGCATTGTTAATGATGCCCCAAAATAGCATTAAAAAAATTAATTTAAAAAAAATCTATGGGGTATTTTGAGCTGAAACTTCACAGACACATTCAGGAGACACCTTAGATTTATATTACATCTTGTGAAAAAGCATTCTTGGGCACCTTTAAATAAATTATACATTGCGACATTATACTTCACCTGAGCGAGGGGGATTCAGACGAGTGCCGTGACGTCAGCAGCTCTGATTGGCTGAAGGCAGAGAGCAAAAAATCTGACAAGTTGAAGAGACGTTCAACCCGGGTGTGTCTCCTGAAAAGTGAAGCCGCAGGCTGTTTGATCCCCCTGGTGGCTGGATGCAGTACAAGTCATAAACCCGCCCTCTCAATGCAAACAAATGGCACTTGTCAAAATAACAAAAAATGAATTACACTTACAATAAAATTTTCCAAAAGATGGTTTTGGTCATTTAAGGTAGTATTAATATATTCAATAGTTCGTTTTTGTGATCAGTTTGATTTTTGCTAGCAATTTGGTGCTATAGAAACGGGGCGTGTCATCATGATTTACAGTTGATTGACAGCTTCTCTGAGAACTGTTGGAGCTTTGGGGGGAGATTGAAGATAAATAAATAACTATTTTTCGATTTCTGTGTTATTTCTCACTGACAAAAGGAGCTGTTCAGCATTAAACTGTCCTAACCAACCTAAGATCTGACGGATCACTGAGTTTTTTTTTTCGGTCACATTAAATGTGGGCTTTATAAGCTAATTATTAAATGTTATTAGCCAAGATAACACGGCTAATGTTAGCCATGACGGAAAAAGCAGGTGATCATTATCTGGCAGTTACTAATTATTTTTATCGGTATAAAATAATAATTATCAGGACAAAACTAATCCTACTCTAGTTAATTAAAGAGCACTGTCTACAGCAATCAATCTGCTGTAAAGTTAGTTGACCAAGGTTTCAAAAATATTATTGCTCTAGAAACAGAATATTATTTTACAAGTATAATTTTAATTTGTGTATAATTTATATATTTAAAATACATCAATTACGATATGTTGTTTTGACCTAGTTATTAGTAATTTAGTTTAAAAATGAACAATGTGCATTAATAAACATTCAAATAAATGTAAATTCCTTATTGCCAGATGTAATTAAGCCATCGTTTAAGCCAAATGAAAAAGGGAGGAGGAAAAGAAAATATAATAATAAATAAAACAAATAGGTGATCTGATCTTGATGACGCAGACGTCTGGGCGGAAGTTTGATACCGCGACTCCGCCTCCAGGCTCCACTGACGATTCTTTCTGCACATGCCCAGGTTCCAACATGTCAACGCCCATCATCGTCCGTTTTACCCTCGGTTCATTACAATGGAAGGAAGCGGCGTTGCGTCATCCATCTTTTTTTACAGTCTATGGTTCAACCCCTCAACATGTGTTACTTGTGCTGCTGGTGTGTTGTTTAATATAGATTTGTGTGTGCGACTGTAACATGATTCTGCCAGAGTAAACTTATTATTAAACAGATTTACACGTATTTTCAAAATGTAGACTGCACTGCATATATTAAAAAAATGGGTTTTTAATGCATTAGTCATACATTTGAACACTTTCTGAAATAATTAAGCACAAGTAATAAAATGAATTCCAAGGATGAATAGGTTGTTTGCAATCACGTGGTTCTGGTGACGCGCGAAATTCCGGTAGAGGGCAAGCAGTGAAAATTATAATGGAAGAGATGGAGAAAAGTCCTTTCTGTGCTGGTTTAGAAAGGTTGGAAAATCACAACATATGTTGGACGTGATTCTTATGTTATGAAGAGGAGCGACTTTTTTTACTGAATTGAAAGACTTGATTGCCATCGAGAAGAAAGATATAGAGAATGTGAAGCTGCCGTCACGCCGTGTTCAGTTCTAGATTGATTTGTTTATATCGCATTGCCTTTCTGCTGAAGTTATGGCAGTATTTTAATTTTCTGTCATGATTGTGAAGAATGTCGCCATGTTGGTCATTTATTAACTTTTAAAGTAAAAAAAATGAAATAAGTTATAAAAAAACGGTATAAGTTATGTAAACGATATAAAACACCTTCTAGGTTCTCGATTTTAACGATTTGAGCAATCATAAACAACGCAAAAACATGCTGTGACATCATGTGCAAATAACCTATAAGTAAACTTACTCAAATTTAACTTTAGATACACTACACACTTTGCAGTTGTTTTTCATTTGAATTCTAATCTAAAGATTTAATTTCAAGATTTAAAGCAAAAACAGAACGGTCTGACTATCTTTGTGAAATTATATACCACCACACACACACACACACACACACATAATAATCGAAATGTTTCTGAAGACAATAATTCCTATTAGAGATGAATTCATAACCCCTCACCCCCAATTCAATATTTATTAGTGGTGGGTATAGATTCTTTTAATCTAGATTAATCTAGATTAAAATGGCTCATTTAAATTCTGCCGAAAACATTCAGAATATGTATGCTACCCAAATAATGACAAAGTAATCCGCCATTTTGTCCGACAAAGCAGTCAGGCGTTAGAAGATTAACCTCGGTGGAGTTAAACTTAAAAAAATTGTGTATATTTCCGCGTTTGAAACAACATTCATTCTCATGTTCATTCATGTTTATTTGATGCTATAAATGAACTAGTAGTAAGAGATGATCGGTTTTACGAGCCTCTTGAGCTGAGGCGCTACAGCAATCTGTCACGACCATGGTCACGACACATTAAAGAGCAACAAAACTTTTTTTTATTGTTTGAATTTCTTAAAAAAAACTACACAGTTTAAAGCTGGGACTTTGTTTAATATCATAAGTAACCTGCTCTGTCTTGTCTGTCGACGTGTTGTCAGTGTCCTCTTTGCTCCGTGATGCATTTATCACTGTGTGTGGTGTGACAGCGCCACGACTTGTCGGACAAAGCAACAGTAACTAAGGGGGGCGGGTCTTTGCGAAGGGTCAATTCGGCTAGGTATACATCCGCGCTAAAATATCAAGGTGAAAGTCATCATAGCTTGCGTAGTATAGACCCAGCTCCCAACCCAACTTTGAGAATAGATTAACGGCGATATTTTTTTTTATCGCCCGAGTCTCACGTTAACGCTGCACGTTAACGCCGATAACGGCCCACCACTAATATTTATATTTGAAGACCTCAGATGCAAAAGCTAGGCTGGGATCCATTTGCATGTGTGATAGAATTAACGTGAGTCGTCCTGTTGGATTGGGTTGGTTATGCTCATTGATTGTCCTATCACGGTGCAGTGGACGGGTATAAATTTGGCCGTCAGGTGGTATGGCATCACGAGTCACGCCCCTTTGCTCTGCGTCATTTCTAATCGCCGGTCAGGTATGTTTGGTGATGTTGGCTAACTGTTAGTAGTGCGCTGTTTCACATTAGTATTATCTTTGTTTAGAGCTGTAGCTTGGGACAAACCTTGCGGCTGGTGCTTGGTTGACGTGGTTTCTTTTTGCAGGTAAGTGAAACCGCTGTATACATTTGTTTAGTGCAAGATGACGTTTGTAAGGGCTGCGTCTATTTGTTTGTAGTTTCAATACATGCGGTCTCCTGACGCTACAGACTTGTTGTCTTCCGTTGTGTGCTGTATTACCATTGACGTGAGCTCACGGATGCACGCATACGGTATGTGGTTTTAAAGTTTGTTAGTGTTTATAAAAGAGTGTGTTTTATGTTATTGTTAATTGTATTATAGATTGCGTTGCTGCGTATCAGCGGTTCCTTGTCCTCCCCTGTGCACGTATTTTACGCGGATTGATCGAACGAGCCCGCAGCTTTCTGGTTCACTGGTGCACTTAATGGTAACGTGTGCTAGACATCTGATTCAACCGGTTTACAGTGGTATGTGTTGGAAGTGATAATAAGCTGGCACTTGGGTTGGGCTGTCTGATCTGTTTTTATATTTTAAATTCACAGGTAGATTCGCGCTTATGGGCCATTTAAATCTCGGGCTGTCGGGGCTTCGTGGGAATTATCATCCAGGGGCGCTGTTGCTTTGCCTGTCATTTCGTACATTTGTGGTGTTTTTCTTTGGTTTTGTTGTTTTCCTCTGTTGTTGTATGTTTGGTTGTAAAATGTTTATTCTTATTTCTTTTGTTTAATGTTCTTGGTTAATTCATTTTGTTGGTACAACCTTCTTATAATTCTTTATTGTATATTAAGTTTATTCTGTGTATAAAAGAGGGATTTAATATCCTTCTCTTTTCTTTTTTTTTGTTTCATTATATTGTGATTTTGTATTTATGGGTGAAAGGCATGATTAAGGGTTAAAAGTGCCTTCACATCCCTTGCATTGACATGCTAGATGTAGTGTGTTCGTGAATTTACCAGTGATTTTGTTGTGACTATCCTCAAGTGTAACACACCATCTCTTGTTACAGGAGCGGAGTGCTGAAGGTGGGCGGATTTTGGTGGTGGTGTTGCTTCACAAGTGTGTGTGTGTGTGTGTGTGTGTGTGTGTGTGTGTGTGTGTGTGTGTGAGAGAGTGTTTCCACACAGGTGTACCCAAATTGTGCTGTGCTGCGGAGGCCTATTAGTGCCCTTACTCCCTCCTGTTGTGCCTCGGCTCCTGTACTTATTCTTTTGCGGTGTCTGAGAATGCAGGTCACCCATATTGCATTTTATTGAGTTTATTCATTTTTGTTTTCTATTGTTGCTTCAGATACTATCGTTAATAAAATT